>CABHPR010151393.1:23550-52324 GCA_902168415.1 Peromyscus melanophrys | reverse complement strand
AAAAAAAAAAGTAGCGACTTGTAAAATAGCAATGCTTGACTTGGTATTTGGTACACAAAGGAAAATTCTACCCACATTTTAGATGCACACTTTGGGAAAAAATATACACAAAGGTATCCACAGCACTTAGAGAAGCAAAAACAGGAACAATTTTATTTACCATAAACTTAGGCTGTATTTGAAAAAATTTTGCTTTAATTAGCAGCAAGTTTAAAATATTATTTAAGAGTAATTATCATCTTAAAGGAACTCTAAGGACTTTGTAGATGTTAATATTATTAACATATAAAAAATATAAACAATAAAAAGATATAACATAAATAACATATAAATAACTGTATATGTTAATAACATTAACATATATAACATATAAAGTTAATGTGGTTTCACAACACACATTTAATTATCAGCTCTATGTAGAAATGAATCTTGCATGCACAGTAGTGAAGGACAATTTATATTTTGTTCCTATTTATACTCACATCAAAAAGTGAAGGGTAGATGAGTTTGCTTCCTTTGAACATAATTTCATTTAATAATATAAAAACAGATAATAAGTGTACTTTTTTATTTTGTGATTGAAACAAAGTGAATCAAGAAAGGTACTATGTTTGCTTGGAAGTGGGCAAGTTATATTAGTAAATTGTTATGAACTCCCTAGTTCTTGTTACCTGAGTTTAATTACACAAGTGGCCTTATATACTACTGCAGGAATTAAAAACTGTTCTACATAATATTCATAGTTATTTAAGAACCATATTTTAAACTATAAGAGTTAAGTGAAAACTATTATTAGTTGAAAATCTGTCATGGCTGTTTTTTAATGTTTATGCCTGGAAATACTTGTGAATTTGTTTTGAATGAGTCAAGAAAGTAAGCAATTCATTCAAAAAATATTTCTTAAGCACACTTTATGCATGGACTGTGGTGCTTGGAGTTCAGGGCTACGGGCGTTATTAGAGAAGCAGAGTGTAACTGTTGTGGTGCCCACATGGCTTAGGCAGAGAGGCTGACTCTCCCTGAAAGGTCAGGGAAGACTGAACTGTTCCGCCTTTTAAGTACGAGTGGAAGTTTGCTGTGGAAAAAGGAACTTGCCCATGTGAGGGTGAAGGTAGATCCACACTAGTCAGAGTGAAAAAACTTCATGAATGGTGTGGACACATGAAATGGTCTGTCATTGTTACTCAAGGGCAGGAAGGGACGTTGGTAGAAGGTGAATGGATCGTAATTCATAAAGTCTTTGGCCCTGCTCTATGAATTTGTTTGGCTGTCTGTGGTGGTTTAAACAAGAATGGCCCCAATAGGCTGAAATGTTTGAATACTTGGTGTCCAGTTAGTGTCTGTTTGAGAAGGATTAAGAGGTGTGTCCTTGGTGGAGGAGGTTTGTCATTCAGGGTAAGCTTTGAAGTTTCAAAGACTCATACCATTTGGAGAGAGCTCTCTTGGCCTCCTCCTTGTGGATCGATATGTGAACTCTCAGATAGCCCTGCCACCATGCTTGTGCTCCACTGTCAAGGACCCTAATGCTCTGGAGTCATCAATTCAATTAAACTTTTGTAAGTTACCTTGACCATGGTGTTTTACCACAGAAATAGAAAAATCGCTAAGAAGTTGGTACAGGGTTGCTGTGACCTTGTAGTCTTCTGGATGACTGTGAAAGGCTTTGGTACTTCAGACTAGAAAAGGAGTTGAGCGCTATAAACGGGGCTTGATGGGCTGCCTATTAGGAGCCTGGAAGACAGCAATAAGAACTATGGACTGTGGAAGCCCCACTCCAGGGGCTTCAGAGGGAAGTAAGGACTTCAACAGCTGCTGGGCAAGAGTGTAAAGAATGTAGTTATTCTGACCTTGTCCTAAGAATTTGCCTGGGGTTAAATTAAAAATTAATGAACTAATTTCTTTGGTGGAAATTTTAAGACAGCCTAGTGTTGACTCTGTCACATGGTTATTAGTAATCACTCATATACAGATCTACAATGAAAATGAACAAGTAAGACAAAAAGAAACAAAATGTACCATTTGAAGAGGAAAAGAGAATTAGGGATTAATATTGGAGCCAAGGCTTGGGCCAAAAGAGATGAGGTTAAGGAGAAGCCTTATACAAAATGGAATAAAGGGAGGGGTGGGCGCCCTCAGGGCAAAACCCCAGATAAACTTTCAACTCGTGAAAGGAAAAGGCCTAAGGAATTTTCTGCTCCTAAAAACTACAACACAGAAAAGCTTTTACAAATGTGATTCAAGGGGGCCAGGCTCCATTCCAAGCCAGAATACCAACTTGACAGCATTCTCTCTTTGGTTCTGGCTTTAGAGTCGTCAAGGATACACAGATTGTAGAGTCTTCCTCCACAGTTTAGGAGCACCTCTGAGGCCAGGCAATGTGTTGCAAGGCAGTCCCTGAATGAAGGCCCTGAGAAAATAAAGGTCCTGGAGAAGCCATTTCATGAAACTGTGAAAGTGAAACCTAGGATGTGTTGGAGACTCCAGTATGTTGGAGATGTCAGAGCCATGAGATATCTGCTAAGCAGAGCAGAATACAAGAAATAGAAGAGCCCAAAAGACAGAAGTGTGTTTTCCGCAGCAAAGCTGGAAGGGCAGAGTGATCTAAGCCCTTTGACTTTGGACGTGGAGCAATAGGATCTGGTATTTGCCTTGAGCTTTGGTCTTGCTTTAATCCAGTATTTCCTCACTATGCCGCTCTTCCTTCCTTTTGAAGTGATAATGTTTATTATGTGCCATTGCATGTTGGAAGTATGTAATTTGCTTTTTAATGTACAAGGAGTAACAAGAAGTTGCCTTGAGTGTCAGAAGAGATTTTGTACTTTGAGCTTTTAGACACTGTTGAGACAGACATGTATGAAGACTTTTGGGTTTGGACTAGATGCATAATGCATTATGATATGGCCACAGGCCTACACAGGCCAGGGAAGGGAAAGTGAATGTTTGAATGAGAAAGGCCTCTATAGGTACTTGGTCTCTGGCTGGTGTCTGTTTGTGGAGGATTAGGAGGTGTGCCCTTGCTAGAGTAAGTGTGTCACTAGGGGTGGGCTTGAAGGTTTTAAAAGATTCATTCCTTTTAGTTAGCTCTCATGGCCTCCTACTTAGGGATCAATATGTAAACTATCAGCTGTTGCTACCACCATGCATAATATCACAGACTCTAACCTTCTGAAACTATAAGCCCATTTAAATGCTTTCCATTCTAAGTTACCTTGGTTATGGTGATTAATCAGAGCAATAGAAAAGTAAGACACTGTCTATCATCTATCTATCTATCTATCTATCTATCTATCTATCTATCTATCTATCATCTATCATCTATCTATCTATCTATCTATCTATCTATCTATCTATCATCTATCTATCTATCTATTCCATTGGCATTCATAAATTTTGCATTTAAGTCAGATGGACTACAGAAATAATAATAATAATACATATTCATGCCACATATACATGTAATAATAATTATTTCATGTATATAATATTATTATATAGTATAATTAATATAGTAATAAATATTATTACATGTATATGTGGCATGCATGTATCCGTATTTTTGCATGTGTATGGGTGCGAGTCTGTGCATGTGTGCTGCTATGTGTCAAAACTAGAGGATGACTAACAACAGGTATCTTTTTTTGTTGTTGTTTTTTGTTTTTTGTTTTGTTTTGTTTTTTCGAGACAGGGTTTCTCTGTGTAGCTTTGCGCCTTTGCTGGAACTCACTCTGTAGCCCAGGTTGGCCTCGAACTCACAGAGATCCGCCTGCCTCTGCCTCCTGAGTGCTGGGATTAAAGGCGTGTGCCACCACCACCCAGCGACAACAGGTGTCTTGGTCATGAGACTCTCTACTTTGTTTACTGAGATGGGCCTTTTGATAGACCAGGAGCTTATGGATTATCTCGTTTAGCTAGCCAGATTGCTCTGAGGATACCCTGTTTCTGTGTCCTTAGTGACAGGATTGCAGGAAGACTACCATGTTTGCTTGGCTTTCAGGTGAGACCTGAATTCTGGTCTCCTCAGCCTCATGAATTACCTTTAAATGTAGTATTCCCATCCAAGCATGTTGCTTTATTTTTGAAATGTACCTTACAGACTTGTGTGTTTGAAAACTTGCTCCCATACTAAGGGTACTATTGGAAAGTAGAGAAACTGTAGGAGATGGATGGAGTCCACTAGGAGTTAGGCCATGTGGGTGTGCTGTTGGAGTCATGATATACTCTTCCTTTTTTTCTTGGTGCCTCCTGGTCTCTGTGAAGTCAGCAGTTTCCTTCTTGTCCTCAGTCACAATGCTCTGCACCAGTACAGTTCCAGCTGACCATGGATGGGAACCTCTGAATCCCTGGATCAGAGGAAAGCATTTCCCCTTTTCAATGGATTACTTCAGGTGTTTCGTTACAATGACAGGCTTACAAACAATAAATAAAAATAACAATAGTTCACCCTCAAAGCAATCATTTTCCCCTGCATTTAACTGGCCAATGTTTCTGGTATGCAAGTTTGAGTGTAGACAGTGGAGGTGGCGAAACAGGTAAACTGCATTTTCTCTTTTCTTAATTTTTCATTTTTTCTTGGCTGTGATAAGTATCTTTGCAGGGAAAGCCTCATTCTCAGTGAAAGTATTCATAATAATATGATGGATTGCATCAAAATTTCAATGTATTTAGCTCTGATTTCTGTTATATTATTTTTCTATGACAAGATGAAAATTGTAGACAGACAAGTGTTTTCATGTTTACTGTGTATTCCATTTTAAAAATGAAGTAGCTAAATTATTATAGATGATTTGCTATTTATTGCAAGCACTTATCATTCATCTCTGGGATAATTAAAGGCTAAAGTTATGGTTTTGCATAGGAATTTTAGAAAATATTCAATAATATTAAATATATTTTATGTTCAACTAAGATATGTTTCCAAGGTTACCATTTATAAGGCAATTATGGCTATTTATAATGAGGTCTTATATGCCAGGTCCTAGTTTAGAAACTTTATAAGCATTGGGGCTAATTAAAATTCTGAGTATAAGTCACAGTACACTAGCTGGAGGAGCCTGATCTGAAGTTAGATTTTGGCTGTAACCTCTAAGCCTTTTTTGCTTTATCACATTGCTACTCTCTTATGCCCTAAAATACTAAGGAGTGATAAGGTACATCAATATTGCCAAAACGTAACATTTTCATGTGCCCTCTGCTGCCTCACCTACCTAGAAATGGTGACTGTGTGGCGAAGACTTCATCCATGACACTGGCTGACTGAGTCAGAGCAGAGGCAAAGTGAGGACGCTAAGAGGAGAGTCACAAGATGCTTTAAATGAGCCGGACATGTTTGAAAAGGGCTACCAGGAACTCTAAACATCCTTTCACTTGCTCGGAGAATGCCTGATGCCTTCTCTTTATTCAACAGATGTCAGGGTGCCTACTAAACACTGTCTGCTCAGGCATTTAAGAGATCACCCCAGTGATCCTAAATTCCTTACAGTGCCTTATGAGCAACAGGCCCATTGATTTAAAATGTCTAATTCTTTGAGTGATTGTTATTAAACTGATTATCTTATTGCTACAATTGCTATTGTTGTTTTTAGTGGGCTAATGAAGTCTATATGCTACACTTCTAGTTATATTTAATGAAGAAAATATCTCCACGTAGTTTCTTTCCATGTAACAATTTTCAGCGCAAAAGGAAGATAGTGGCAGAGCTTGAAATCTGCCTATTTTACTGGATGAGTGAGTGACATTTTTTTTTGTTTTGTTTTTTGTTTTTTGAGACAGGATTTCTCTGTGTAGTTTTGGTGCCTGTCCTAGATCTTGCTCTGTAGACCAGGCTGGCCTTGAACTTGCAGAGATCTGCCTGGATCTGCCTCCCAAGTGCTGGGATTAAAGGCATGTGCCACCAACGCCCAGCAAGTAACAATTCTTATGTAGCCTTTTAAAATGTTTTATTTTTGAGATTATAAAATAATTGTATCATCTCTCCTAACTCTTTCTTCCACCCAAACTCTCTCATATACCCTTCTTTACTCTCCTTCAAACTCATGCCTCTTTTTTCATTAATTGTTATTACATGCTAATATATATTCCTAAATATAACCTATTCAGTCTATATACTGTTACTCACATATGTTTTCAGGGTTGACCATTGGATAACCAATTGGAGTGCTATTTCCTGAAGAAGACTCTTTCTCCCATTATCAGTGTTCCTCGGTTGCCTGTTATGTAGGGTTGAGGTCACATGAGCTTTCTCCATCCAGTTTGGTGTGTCCATTAGTGTCATCCTTGTTAAGTTCTGTTTGAGCAGTCATGTTGTTGAGACTTTATGGATGTAGCTTCTGACATTACTAGGAGACACAATGTCACAGAAAATTCCCTTTCCTATGACTCTTACAATCTTTCTGCCTCTTCTTTTGCAATGGCCCCTGAGCCTTAGGTGAGGAAATGCTTTGTAGATGTAGCTATTGGGACTGGGCTCCATTACTCTGCACTTTTATTGGTTGTAGTTATCTGCTGTGGTTTCCATCTGTTTCAAAGGGAAGTGTATTTCATGTGAACACAGTTAGGGATTATGATGGTTTAGCAAAGTGATGTCTGTAGTTTCTCCATTAACCCTATCTAGTCGGCTAGATTTCCGTTACTAGGCATGGTTTCCATATTTTTGAAAAGGTCACAAGTCCTAGTAGGGAGTTGTTGGTTGCCACCGAGGTGTGTGCGCCGCTGCTGCCCTCTCAGGTTAGCATGCCATGCTGGCTGTCGAGTGGTTCATAGACATCACAATTGGGTAGGTCTGTTAGTTGCCTCCCTCCTTAGGAAGTTGGCATCACTTTCTGGTACTATGGAAATCCTCAGGGAAGGGTCATTCATGCCAGTTTCATCTCAGAGGCCTCTGGGCCCTGTTTCTGAAGTACATGACATCTCCAACAGTAGAGACTTATCTTCTACCTCAGAGGGCAACCAAGGGCAATAGCAATAGGCTGTATGTTTTGAGTTCCTTGGACAGCCGTGACTGTCCAAAGAGGGCTTCTCATGACTGGTCTTTAGGTTTCTATTAGGTGGTTTCAGCTCTTGGAGGTAGCATTGTCAGCCATGATGAGAAAAATTCATTGCAAAATAATTATATATAAAATTATTATTATATATTATATGATCGATAATGTATGTATATACAAAACTTCATGTATTATAAGTAATTTTAATTGTGTGATTAATTGTATGATTTTTTATGGCTTTTTCAGAATCCTTTTTGTTATTTTACCTTCCTTTCATATTTACCTCCATCTATGCCCTCTATTTACTTTCAAAAGAGAACCACAGTGGAGTCCCTTCTGTGTCCACATGGTCCACATCCATGGACTTACTAGTAAGTGGACAATATTTGAAAACAACTGTACAGAACATATTTAGACACTTTTTTCTTGTCTTATTCTTTAAACAGTGTAGTGTTGTAGAGTTTATAGTATATTAAGTATTATAAGTAATCCAAGAATGATTTAAAGAATATGGTAAGAAGCTAGGGATGTAGCTTATCATGTATATCCCAGGGTTTGATACCTGCCACTGTAAAATTCATTGATTGATTAATTTAAAATATAGAGACAGATGAGCACAGGTTGTACACAAACATCACACTGTTTTATAAAAGGGATATAGGGGACATAAGCTCCTGCAAATTTCAGTTTCTACAGGGATCAAGCTCCCACAGATTCCGAGTGAAGACTATGCCAGCCCTCAAAATGTGAGTCTCTTTGGCATATGCTAAGGACATAACTGAGCAAGGGTCATAGGGCTGTCAGTCTGCATTGTGGGAATGTGTCTTGATTTTTAAGAAATAAATGCCAAGTCACTGCATTATATTCTGTAGCTACTTTCATGAGTATTTGCCACTGATGAAACTTTCCAAAAGACAAATGTCTGTAACATGAGCTGTACAGAGAAAGTCATCTCAAGGCAAAATCAACTCAGAATAATCAGATCTGACTGAGGCTTGTCAGTGTGCTGAGAGGGAGATTTTAGGGTTATCTTTTCTAGAAATAAAAATTTAAGTTATAGATCTTGATAGTATTATTGAAAACACCACTTTCCCCCATTTTGTTGACTTATAAAGTACCTGTTTCACCAAAATGTGTTGTACTTCATGTTGTAGACTTTGCTAAACATCTTTGGCTATATAAGCAACTAAAGATCTCAGAAGGGCAGCTTAGCTAAAACAGTCAAACCCCTGGAGGACATGAGAGTGGTTCCATCACCCTCTGTCTCTTCCTTCTGTCTTCAGGTCATAATTATTTGCTTACTTCATAATCAAGTTTAAAATTTACTACTGTAGACCTGCAGTAAACACTCTCAGCTCATCATTCAAACTTTCAATTCTGTCTCTCAGACAAATTCTTCAAAAAGGAAGTGATGTTTGCCCAAGATTTCTCTGCTGGTTATGAGAATGGAATGGGGTTTTACTGTCATATTCCTAACACACCCACTCTTCTGACAACTACTAAATAATGGCTTGCCTCGCATGTATGTTTTTGCCATAGATCAACAGCAGATCATTTAGAGCAGGACACATTAATAAGTACATCTTATTTTCTTACACTGTTACTTGATCAAGCACATTATCATTTTATAATTAATTTTAGAAGACTATTTCTAGAATCCCTTGTCATGTTCTCAGACTAAAGAAAGGCTATTCATAAATGTTTAAATGCTTAGTTGCCCCACATTGGTAAGGATAACTAAGTAAATATTGTTCTAGGGATATTGTTCATATTTTAATATAATTTAATGTGAAATTGAAAAGAAAACAATACCAGTGGGGCAAGAAGAATATAATGATAATAATAGCAATCCAAAGCATGCATTGAGTTTATAATATTTGGTATTTGTTTGCTTTCAAAATCCTTGGTGCTTTTTAAAATGCTATTGTTTTCCAAGTGAAGACACCAAGCCTCGTAAAGCTCTCCAGGTCTCTTGATATCACACGCTTCTAAATGGTGGCCGGCACTTTGCTGGCAGTGCTCTTGGGCATCCTCTGAGACAATACTTATTAGCCCAAGTGTACTCTGACTAGAGTACAGGTGACAAAACCATAATATAGTGAGGTTGTGTTTTCAAACACTTGGGCACCTCAACAGATAACAATAGCAACATTTTGATATTGAAAAGTACTTCTTAGACTTTTACTTCCCCTCTCTCATATCTCTAAGGAGCTTCTTCTGTCCATTTGATATAGTAAGAGTTTATTGATTCAAACTAGACCCCTGTGACCTTCATCCTTCCTGATCTTTTATTTACAATAGATTTTTTTCATGTTTATTTAAAGAAACATGTTCTGCTCATATATGTAGTTAGATTTTTAAATAAGAGACTTATCACAAGACCTAAAGCAAATTAAATTTTAGTAGAAAATAGAATGAACTTTAAATCCCATTTTGAAAGAAAGAATGACTTGTCATTTGAAGCTCATTCTCAAATGATTTGGGGGTCTTGTTTTGTTTCTGAGAGCTGTGGTTGCTGCTGCCTGGGCTTGGAATGGATGTTCCATCATCAGTGACAATAAATATATTATACTTATGATAGTGCGTTCTTTCTCAAGGATGCCCAAGACATTTTAGGAATGAGGATAAAATTTCTTGAAACAATTTGCCAATATGAAATACTGTACATATCAAATTGGCCTTGCTACCTTCTTTCCCAGACCATTTATCATAGCTTACAAATCAAGCCCACATTTTCTCTTTCTGAAAGACTTGGCTAATAAATACGATGTGGGCCTCAAATCTGAACTTGTCAATCAATCCTGAGAACAAAGCAGTAATGACTTTCATCTATTAATATTTTATTTCAATAGAAACCAATATGTATAAATTTATGGCTGTTGTGAGAGACAGTTTTATTTATTATCCATATTCTGTTCTCTATATTCAGAATGTTGAGAT
Source organism: Peromyscus melanophrys (assembly GCA_902168415.1). Classification (NCBI taxonomy): domain Eukaryota; kingdom Metazoa; phylum Chordata; class Mammalia; order Rodentia; family Cricetidae; genus Peromyscus; species Peromyscus melanophrys. The sequence goes on along the minus strand of CABHPR010151393.1, from coordinate 42,404 downwards.
GTTTCAAGAAAATTTGATCAAAACTGGTCACAAAATACACACGAGTAAATTTTAGGAAGTTGTCAGCTCTATCTGCTCTTTTGCTCTGGGAATAAACATAAGAGCATTTTTTCTCATCTGTGCAACATATTGTACCAATTTTCATAAAAAAATTACAATTTCTATAGGTGTGTGTCTCTAGATACCCTTAGAATTTCTGATCTTTGACCTTGAGAGAAAATTGATCTTATACACACCTGTCTTCCCCAGGAAGCTTGCAAACTTGATTTTTGAGCTGAGCATCAAAGAGATATGATATTATTAGACAGTATGGAGCTCAAGTTAACAGAGTCCAGGAAATACCTTGAAGTCCTGTAGTTTTGAAATGAATGGTGTCTTCAGTGGACAACTTATTAAAATAGTTCAAATGCTATAATTTACTTTTAAAAATTATTTTAAAGGGTCAGATAAACTATTAAAATCTTAAGAAAATGTTTTCCTTTGCCCTAAATGAATTCTAAAACCTAAAATTTCCATGAATTTGTTTAGTAATTAAACAATTTTCCAAACAATAAAAGGTAGCTAAAGAATGGCTGTATTTAACTAACATGTTTCCTTAGCAGTACCTCTTAAGACAGAGGTCAGTTGTGTGCTTAGAAATGGTGCTTTCATTTTTAAAATGAAAAACTGAATTACAAAGCCCCCACCTTTCACAAAATCTTCCCAGTGTATGTGGAGTTCCCTGAGATACCAAGACATCAAATCCAGCCCACAAAATATTATTGGAGAGTTTCCAGGCTAGAAATAACAGATCCGTTGGACTACCAGTTTAAATGATCTCACTATTATGCAGTTATTTGTGATATATCCAGAATGGAAGATAAATATTTTTGAGAAATTCTAAAGTTTCACTGTTGTTATATTTTGCTTTTTCAGAGTTCTAAGATTTTGCTGCATTTACTGACAAGGGAAAGCTCTGGCCCAAACAAAACTCACTTACCCTGTCCCTCAGCCAGCGGCTCCCAGAGTTCAATGTTTTTGGGTTTTAGTGTGGCTGGGTTTTTTTTGTTTTGTTTTTGTTTTGTTTTTTAACTGAAGAAAATTCTTTTCTCATTCCATGATTTTACATCTAAAGTTTGCCAAAACTAGATTTATTGAGATGATAAGTAATGTGGGAAAAATAGACCATTTCAATATACTGTGAATATAAATCTGTATTCCTTTTGTGAGAACTAAATAAATATTATGATTTACTATGGGGAATTTATTCATTGACTTCCTCCAGTGGAGAAATCATACGCATGAAAATTCTGCTTCTCCTAAGTCTCAAGCACAGGGTTGAGGCTCACAGATGATGTGGTGGCAGAGCCTTCAGGGACAGTTCCAGGATTCACAGGGCACCAAACACCCAGATGGTAGACTCAGTTTTCCATCTCTTATCCCCATAATTTGATAGCATATAGATGAAACTTGCAAATCAACATCTGTTCTCATTTATGTAGGTATTTAAACTCCTCTGGCACCTTCTGGAAGGCAAAGGCTTATCCCTGTATCTGGTATAAATCTGCCCATCTTTCTTGTGGGCACAGCAGAACTGGGTACTGGCTGTCTAAATATCTTCCAAGGACCAGAGTTGATACAAAGCCACTAGCAGGACAGAGAGCTTATAGACTGCAGGAGAAAGATGGTGAAGAAAGCATCCTTACCGTAGTAGCTCATATTTCATTAGATGGAAACCATGAGGGAAGATTAATGGTTGAGTCTGTCTGGAAGCACAGCAGAATTTTAGATCTATCCACGTCTCAATTTGGGGATATTTTGCTTTCAAAATGTATTCATATATTATCTTCTCCATTAAAGAGATATATATAATTTCACTTAAAATCAAAATGTTGACTTCCTTAGGATGTGAATTTTTTTCTTACAGCTTTGTGAAATAATAGCAATATTGAAGTTACTGAAGTAGACTGAGTCTCAGAAACACATGAGCGTTTTAATGAAACGGAGCCAAAGTCAAAGCCATGAAGTGAGACTTATTCAAGACCTGAGATGGAATAAAATAGGCATGTGTTCAAAGTCTGTTCTCTCTTCCATGCTTTCAGTTGGGACCCTGTCTTTTAGATACTGAGTTGCTCCATTCACACTCTGGTTTTTTCATACATGCCAGCCCCATCTCCAGACATAGTTCTGCTACTTAACACTTTGTACATCCAGAAATTATAAAATGAAAATTCCATTTCAGAAATGCAATGGCTCCTGACCCTCAGGCAAACATAATTACACTCGGTTCCCAGCAGGTGGAAAAGGCAGGAATGAGTTGTCTTGACTTCTTTAAATAACATGTTAATTCCCAAACTACTCAGAGAACTGAAGTCTGCCCAAAGAATGTTAATTATTCCATTTGGCTGAGTTTTTTTAAGATGTAAAAATCAAATATGCATAATCCAATGAAAATATTTAATTGATATGAACGTTTTGCTTAATTTGCAGTACCAGTTTCAATATCTTGTCTTTGTTATAAAATAGCGACAATATGTAAAATTCAATACAGTCCATGGGTTTGAAAAGTTACAAAATAAGGAAGGCATCATCCCATTGTCAAGGGCAAACACAAAATCCTGGGTCAAGAAGCACTTACACGGCCCAACTTAAAATTTTCTTGTTTCATAATCTTTGGAGAAGTGTATTGTTTCTTATAAAATGCCCACATGCTCTCCTTTGGAAGGGCTTCTAACTGTAACTGAACCACAAGGTTGCCCCCTGGTGCTTTATGTATTGTTTAATTGTTTGCCTTTGGTGAATGTTTTTATTAAAAGCCTATTATTTAGAGTAAGACCAAAGTGTCACTTTAGGAACAACAGAGGCTGAACTGTTCAATGTAATAGTTCTTTTTCATGGGTGTGTTTAATGCACACTGGACGTAGCTAATGAGCTGAAATTTCTTCTTGTAATACTTCAAAAAGAGCAACAACAACAACAAACAAAACTCTGCATTTTTATTTTCCTCTAATAAAAGGTGACTGGATTGGCTGGAAGAGCCGTGCGTGAGTATGGCTGTGCCCTAGCCAGGAGGCAAGACGGGTGTCTTTATGTGTTCATCTGCTCTGTCTGCCTTTGTTCTAGGAGTTGTTTCCAGTCACATACACTTCGGTGCACATGGCCCTGGGGTCAGGGGAGGCAAACTAGTATGTGAACTTCTTGGAGTGTTTACCAGGCCGTTCCTGTCTCCGTGTCTATCCGAGCAGCAAGGATATGTCCCCGTGTCCTCTGTCTCTTCGTAGCCTAGTTGCAAGGAAGTGTTTTCTGCTCAGGTTATTGTCAGCACACCTTAGGCCCTGGAAATGTTTTGAATTCGGTGATTCTAATCCTTAAGGTTCTTCTCTCCGAATATCCCCTTTTTGAAGCTGCACTGCCACATTGCTCACTTGGGGATTTCTTAGGATTTGGCTCTGGAGAAAGTTCAGTGTTTCCTACCAGGTCCTCACAGACAGCAAGCAATAGTCATTTTCCTTGTTTAGCTGTCTTCTTCCAAAGCTAATCTGGGTTTGGGACCCAGATTCCAGAAAAAAAATAAAATAAATAAAGCCGAAGTACCTCGGTACAATTTCTAGGACCTAAATGATCTCATTAAATTCCGACTCTAGATATCAAGTAGACATTTGAGGAAATATGATTATTGACAAAATGTAAGCCTGTTATACACTATATCACTTCAAAAGGAGAAAGGCCATTAGGACATAATTACATCAGAAACAGTATACACATTGGGCTGGTTTATAAACTGTCACTTTCAGAAGTACGAAGACGTATAAAAGTTTCCAAAGGTCCCATTATGACCCTATTTCCAACAGTATTCTCTGACAAACTAAATAAATTACTGCATGTATTGGACCTTTGAGGCTTGGGGCAAAGAATGGAAAAATTATTTACAAAAGCTTGAAAATATTTAATCACTGGAGGCAGGGGCAACGGTGTTTTAATTAGCAGGTCCTGGGGCCATTGGCTGACTGGAGGCTTTCTCAAACAACCACACAAATGCACTGAATAGCTGTTTGCCAGCCTTAGGGTCAGGCCTGAGATGAAACAGATAAGATAATTGGCTCTAATGAAATCCAGAAGGCCTTGGCTTTCTTGTTTGAGCTTGGATTTGAAAAGTGCGTGTGGAAGTGAGGCTTAATTCAAACCAGAACTGAGCTAGGCCCGTTTCTCAGTGACTTTGATATTGTTTGAAGTTCTAAAAGTGTTCGCCACACCACTAGCCTGCTGGGCTGGGCCTCCCTGGTACCCTTAATTACTAAGCTTTATTGCTGACTTTACTGCACAGGAAAGGGCCATTATATGTTCCATCAACATCAGCTCTTCTCAGATTGGAGGAAAGGGCAGGGTTAAAGGCCACTGTAGGAAGGCAGCAACTTCACTTTGAGGTACTCAGATCGTTTACCAGTGTTAAATTTCAGTGTTATGTACATACATTCCTCACAACACAGAAGCCCAATTTCCATTTTTTAAGCAAATGATTACTTCCCTAAACATTTTTGCTGTGCCTCTTCCTGCTCCCCGCCAGAGAGAAAAGTTACATTTAGGGGCTAAAATGATTGCACACCATATAACGAAAAAAATAAAATGAAACCCCAAAACTGTCAATGCCTCCTAATTAATCATCACTCCAGCGGGTCTGGTAGGGTTCTATAATAAGGAGGATTATTATTAATTCACCTTTGAAGTAGAAATGAGTGTGGAACCCTCCTGTGCTGAGAGTTATCCTGACACCCTGAGGAATAAAGACCCCTCAGGAGAGCCTACAAAATTAAATGCCCACTTCCAGAATCTCTCACAAAGAGGTTGTACAAAATGGAATGCTCCCCAAACACAAAAACATGGAAGTTTCATTTCAAGGATCAGCTGAGAAGTGACAGGGACCCTCACTCTCCAGCCTCATGGCTATTCCTTTTGTGATCCAGTTGGCAAGGATAGGTTATGCATCTGAGTGAATAAAGAGTTATCCAATCCTTAGCTCTCTCAGAAATTTGCCTGTGCTATGAAAGCAACAGGACATGCACTCCCCAACCATTCCCTGCCCTATTTATCCTGTCTCTGAGTAGCAAATGTGTAAGTGATACCCTCAGATGTAGGTATTTATGAAAGAAATAACTAAGTATTTTTGCATTATTTAAGTAAACCTGATTAGTGTGTTCTAATAATGCGATCCTGTGTACAATTCATCCCTCTTTCTGAGTATTCAGTGTTTAAGGTGTGCAAGACAGGAGCTCTCCAAGTGGGCAGTGTATAACTGACTCGAAGTCCACAATAAACAGTCAGAGAACAACATTATTAGGAAGACAAAACTGAGACCTATTCTCTAGCCTCTCTTTTCTTAGAGAAATGAAAGTGAGCCTTCCCAGAATTTTCCAGTCATTAACATGACATCAGCTTGGATCAGAAAAAGGAAGAGCCATGGTGTACTCAGCTCACTTGAAATATTAATTTATTTTTCATTAGGAATTCTTATAGACTGAATGTTTGTGTCACCCCCATTCATATGTTGAGCCCTAATACCCAGCATGATGGTACTTGGAGACGGGACCTTTGAATGGTGAGTAGGGCCTAGATGTAGTTCTAAGGGTGGTGATTCCATTACACTGATTCCTACACTGATTCCATTAGTGCCCTTGTCAGGAACTGTAAGGAACAAGAGAGCTTGTTCTGTCACTCACACACAACGAAGGTCTGGGAAGTGCATGTTTGCAGTCCATGAAGACGGCCCTCAACAGAACCTAGCACCCTAGCATGCCAGTTCCTCATACCTTGCTTTCAGGACTTGCTATTGTTTAAAATGTCAGCCTAGGTAGAGGAAGAGGGATGCTGAAAGACTTCCGCAAGACTGAATAGCCACTAATAATTGTACTCTGATGTATCAATGAAATTGTTTCCCAAGCTGTATTAGCAAAACATTAGATTTAAGGAATATTAATACATGTTTCTCAACAATGGAAAAGTCTAGTAGAAAAAACTCTTTTCAAAATATCTATCACTGCACAAACTTTTATGAACTATTTCCTCAAATTATTTAATAATTGGGCTCCCAGATGTTCTCAGCTTTCCCCTTTAAAGTACCAATAAATTAATTTGAGACTAACATTCCACCAAACATAGTGTTGCTTAAATCCTTGGTAGACAGGTAGAAACATGGTGAATGTTTTAGGTAGTTCATCATTAATTCAATAAATGTGATATAAAAGTAAAGCTAATCTACCTATAAGAATCTTACTATCTAATGGAAAAATAAATATATGAGTCTCAGTATATAGTACTGCATTATCATATAAGCAGGTCACCTGAGAAACCATGTTCTGTGGGTGATCTCTCCATGTCTTGAGGATTGTGTCTAAGCAGTTCTTAGATAAAATACTCTCATGAAGATGAAGGAAAAGCAAAATCAGCAAGTGAAGGAAGAGAAGAGCGGGTTGGTTTCCTTTGCTATCCCTGTGCAATCACCCAGTGAATTTTCTTAGGGTAAAGTTACTGCCATTCAAAATTATAGCAAATTGGCGTCTTTTTTGCAGTCTCTGTGTATATTTAATTTCAGCTTAAATATAGACACATATCTCCCATGTGTGTTTTAGATCAGATACAACATATTAAAATTATGGATTGGTTCTTTTTAGAACTTTTGCAATTAACAACTGATTATGGTGTGAACATATAATTGGTTTTATGAGTAGATCCATTTATGGATTTACAAAGTTTTAAAGCCTCATTTTTTCATGTATAACAATATTTTGTGAAGGGAAAGAAAGAATTGTTGGTGTGTTAATGAGAAGACGTGTCAAGTGACACTGCCTTGTGAGTATTTTGAATGATAGCAACAGAACACACGCCCAGAACACACGCCCTGATGAGACAGTAAATGTTAGACTCCATTACTCTCCCTGACTAGAAAAGAACATGGCTTTGGCAGTAGATCCTCTGGGTACATGGAGTGTTAGCAGCATTTTATTCTAAAAGATAGTATTTCTAGATATACAGATGTTCTGAGCTTTATTAAACCACAGCTGTGGTTGACACGTATTTATTCAAAGATCCTGTGACTATCAAAGCACTGAGTCAGCAGAGTTCCTTGTGCTTTCCTTAAAGCACATCCATTGGACTGTGAAAGCGCCAGTGGCTCCAGCACATGCCTAGAGGTTGAACTGTATAAGTGAAAAACACGCAAAGAAACATCATTCACATCATAGTGTTCAGAGTGGTGAGACAGCATTATGACAAGTGGTCTTTGTGTCGTTTTCCAGGTTAAAAGGCAAAGGAGAAAAACAATCCCTTTTCGTGATGGCACAACCAATGCAGGTTTCTTTGGTGACACTGAGTCCCGTTACTCTCCTGAGGGCTGTACCTGGGAACTTACAATGTGGTTGTGAGGTGTATGTTTGTGCCAGGCAGACTCCTGTACTTCCTGTTCGAGTAGAGCCAAACTGATCATGGAAGGACAGGTTTTCCTTGTAAGCAGATCCATAGAAAGCTTTCTCCCAGGGATTTCATGAACTTGTTTGAACTCAGAACACTGAGAACATGTATGTCTCCTGAAAGTTTAAAACCTTTGTATCTTACCCTTTGTCCATCGCCAATAACCTTAGATTTGGGAAGGACCCCTCTCAAGAGCACATGGGAATTAATGTCATGATGAAAACAAGTGTGTCTGTGTGCCTTCATCATTCATTCAAAGTAGAAAACTAGTCCATCCCCACTTCCAACTCTTGAGATTGGTGTGATAAAATATCACAGAGTGGGTGGCTTATAAGAAACAAAAATTAATTTCTCACAGTTCTAAAGACTATGATGTCCAAGATCAAGATTCCACCAAATTCTGGTTCTGGTAAGGATCGTTTTTGTGCTCTGTTTTCCTGCTGAGTCTTTGCTCAGTCTAAAGGGCAAGGTACCTACCTCTCTGTGGCTCTTACATCAAAGAACTAATTTCCCTTCCTAAAGGCTGCAACCTCATCAGCTAGTCACCTTCAAAGGCCTCCATCTTATTATACCGCCCCATTATGGGAGAAGATTTCCATATATGAATTAAGGGACATACTTCAGATTTCCCTCTTACCAGCTTCCCACCAGGAACATCTGGGCTGCAGCACCTGCTCCTCAACTTTCTCTGCTATTTAGCTTTAGCATTATCCATTAGTAATTTTCATCCTATATTTGCCTTCCCACTAAACTGTATTTTTAATTTTCAAAGCATACACATGAAAGGTTAAGACCTAAATTTATATGATGTAATTTTTCTGAAATGTTGGTCATTGAAATGACTTCTATTACATCATCCAATCAACTTGTTAAAATTTCATTAACATCAAATGCCTGTAATTACTTTTGTCTTTTAAAATGTGTTTATAAAATGAAACCATTTTCCACTTTCATTATTTTATGGAACATCAGCCCAGAGTTGGTTTCCTGAATGCTTAGATTCATTAGACTGTCTTCCTCTTTTCAAATATGAAACCAGCCACTGAGCAATGGCTTCTTCCCTTTCATGCAGGTACATGCTTGTGGAGGAAACACCGTGGAGACTAAGGTTATTGGAGACCTGTCTCCCAGACAGAGGTCTCCTGACATGGCACTGAGGGTACAAAATAAATCACTCTGTTGTGGCACCTTAGTCAGCGTCTCAGTTGAGCCTTTGGTGTTTTGAAGAGGTGTATTTTCCTGAGGGTGAATTTACATAAAAAGTGCCTTAGGAATGAGTGACCCATGCTGTGCTTATCTGTGTTGAATGGAAAACACATAAGTATGCAGTAGTCCTTTTGGAGGCAGAGGATGAACCAAGCGTGGAGTGCTAACACATAAAGGAAAAGTCTGCTCATCCCAGCCTTAGATGTGTCCTGCCTTTTGCTGGTATGCAAAGGGTCCTGAAAAGTCAAGGAAGAAGGAGTTCAGTTAATGCAGGTGTTACCATTCCTGCTCAGGCACTCAACCTGGTATTTAGGCCTCTAGCATGTGCAACTGTAGAAAAACAAAGACCAAAAGACAGGTAACGTGACTTGGAAAAGGTCTTTTGTGAGTGAGGGATTTTGACAATGAAGCTTCATTGGTTTTATGATAAATATACTTGGGTTCATGTAGCCTTCCTGACTTGTTCTGCCATTAATTGACATAAAACAATGTACAACATACTGTATAATGAGACTTAGATAAAATGAATAGTTATTCTAGGTCTTGATGGGAACAGGGAAGTGATGCAAGAGGAGAGAGTTTCTTAAACTGTTCCCAGGAGGAATGTTCTTAAAATAAAATTACAACTGGGATGCATTTCCATGTGAGGGCTCATGCTGAGGAGCTCAAAGTAAAAGAGGTTTCTCTCTTTCTAGTATATATTATGGTTTGCATATCATGTGGGTGTGGTATACATGCAGACATACATATGTGTGTGTGTGTGTGTGTGTGTGTGTGTGTACATAAAATAAACATAAAAGGACCAACCAGCAAAATAATGAAAGCAATCCAAACAAAAGGAAAAAAATCAATATTGGAATGGGAGACTAGGTAGTGCTTCTGTGGGAGTACACGGGTTTTTATCGGCTCTAGTATGAAATGTCTGTACCTGTTTGTGAACACATTCCAAGCCTGGGCTAAAACTAGTCCTTAGCTGGAGTGGTTAATTTCCCTCCTAGAGGGCAGAGTTGCTTTAGTGCAGATCATGTGTAGGGTGTTTCATCTTAGCCAGAGTGATTTATGCTAATGAAATGAAACAGAGAAAATACCTTTGACATATTAGACTCCTTTAAAAATATTAAATAAATATGTCCCAGACTTTTGCATAACTTTTTTTATTAAAATAAATGGAAGACCCCAATAAATACCAGAATAAATTTGCAGGTGATCCTTGCTAAGGTTAAATCCATTAGGGAAAATATGAGTTTGGGGGTTTCTTACAAATTCTGGAAGTTCTAAGTGGCCACTTGAGATTAGTAGCGGAAGGTTCTGACACTGACAATCATCACCAACATAGCTGGCTTGTGATGGTGTCAAACGTCATTTCGTCTGGCTTTTTAAAGTTTTCTCCCTCCTTGTCTTGCTAGGGTTTCTATTACTATGAAGATAAAACATGACCAAGGCTATGCAAATACACCATGACCAAGAAAACATTTAATTGGGGCTGGCTTACAAGTTCAGAGGGTTAGTCCATTATCCTCATGGCAGGAAGCATGGTGGCATGCAGCCAGACAGTGCTGGAGAAGAAGGTGAGGGTTCTACATCTGGATCAGCAGGAAGCAGGAAGAGACTGAGACACACTAGGCCTGGCTAGAGCTTCTGAGACCTCAAAGCCCACCCTCTGTGACACACTTCCTCCAACAAAACCACACCCACTCCAACAAGGCCACACCTCCTAATAGTGTGAGTCTCTGGGAGCCAATTACATTCAAACCACCACATTCCTCAAGTCATGATCCAAAATTCAGAGCACCTTTATAAGTCTAATGCTAAGATCTCTTACTAAATAATACTTCCTTACTATGTTGAAAATAAAACATGTACCACCTTACCTTTAAAATACCCCTTTAAATTTTTTATGATTTAAAATTGATGCCCATTGTTTATCATTTCCTTTTCATTAATGAAGAGCTAGTCTTTTAATGGACTGACAAAACAGCAGAAAACTTGTCAACCTGTAGATTCTTCTAATGGGCAGTAGTGGTCTGTCCCTACAGAACATGTTCATGCAATTAAATTCTATGAAATTGAATTAGCCAAATGAATCAATTTTTTACAAAAACAAGTTGATTGTCAGTGTTCTCAGAAGTTATCTATCTGGTGAAAATTACTAGACAAAAGATAATCATAACTGATTGAATTATAATTTATCCAGCTTGTGAAACCAGAGTCAGACAAGAAGCATCTAATTTACTTTCTAGACACAATGCGTGGTCATAACTCCTCTGATCAGAAAATAGTGGTCAGTTTTAAGAAGACACTATTTAGAAGTCAAGATTAGAAAAAAATAAGCTATATCTTCTAAAGTCTATCTGCCTGTTGCTTTGTGAGTATAGCTCACCAGGAAAGTTCCAGAAATTTCCTAATGTGGTGCAGTTGGCAAGTGTGTCAATTAGCCATTACTGCAAAGAAGCAGGTCAGGTTAATAAAAAAGGATGTTTTTCAATATCTTTCTAAGGTCTTTCTAAGACGTGTTTATATGCCAGTTGACATTATTAGCATTAGCTGTAAACACACACACACACATAGATGTATATATATAAATATATATTCATATATATTTACCAAACACGTATGTGTGTGTGTGTGAGTGTGTGTGTGTGTGTGTGTGTGTGTGTGTGTGTGTGTGTGTGTGATTGTGTATTGGTGTCCATAGTAAGGATCTAATGGCTAATGGCTCTTGGGGGCCCTGGCAGGGACAATGATTCTGATGATGCTGATGCTGCTCATTTAAGTTGTTCCAGGGCTGTGGCATAATTTACAGTATGGAAAATAAGCGCACTGTTGAATACAGAAAGAGGAACAGAAGCAAAGTCAATGGAATGGTGGAGATACTTCAGATGACTGTAGGAAGTGATGGTAAAATGCTGAGTCTAAATTGTAAGATGAATTGCTAAATGGTCTTATTAATTAAAAAAACCGAGAGCCACATGTTGGGGTGAAAACTGAGAGATCAGAGGACTAGGACAAGCCACAGCCAACCTCACCTCACCAACTCCTCAGCCTCCAAAGAAACCTACTTCCTGTATACCCACGCCTATGTCTTTTCTGTGTCCTGTCATCTCACTTCCTCTCTCTGCCCAGCACTATCACTTCCTGTCTGTCTATCTAGACCTCCAGACCTCTGTGGTTAACTAGCACTGAGATTAAAGGCCTGTGCCAACATGCCTGAGTCTGTTTTCACTGTGGCCTTGAACTCACAGAGATCCAGATGAAACTCTGCCTCCTGAATGCTAGGATTGAAGGCGTGTGCTACCACTGTCTGACCTCTATGTTTAATATAGTGGCTAGCTTTTTCCTCTGTTCTCCATGCAAGCTTTATTTATTAGAGCACAAGTAAAATATCACCACATTTCCTCTTTTTTTGCCTGAATTAAAAAAAGTTTTAACTAATATAAGAAAAACTATATACAGTAAGTACAATAACTATATACAATATATACGGGCAATAAATACATCAACAATGTCTAGTCCATTTGTATCTGACAAATTCATAGAAAATACTCCATTATCTATGCTATCTTTGTGAATCCAAAGGATTGTATCTAATTCACCTTCTATCCTAATTTGCATTACCAAAACTATCTTTTGATGTCTTTCAAACTTATACACTTTACACCTCTGTAGTGAGTTTCTTTTCTGAATTTCTTAACAGGGAAAACTGTAACTATTTAATCTTTAACTCCCTCAGAGACCTGAGAAGGAAATAATATTCACTGAGTAAGGAAGAAGTACAAACAAGGGACTTCCAAAAAAATTGAGAAGTGACAGAAACAGCTAGCTGCCTGGACAGTCACCCAGGGTTCCTCTGCAATGTTGGGATATCCATCTGTGGCCTACAGGCCTAGCATATCTGACAGACTCATCTGTGAAGTGGGATTTTCTAAAGAGATTTCCCACCTTGTCTTGGCAAGGATCAGCAGTCCTTTGTTTTGTGTCCTCCTTGTCCATTTTGGAGAGCATACTGTCAGCAGTAGATGCAAGGGCACTTTCTTGCCCAGTGGCTAACTTTTGCCATAGTGAAAGCAAACTCAATATGAGTTTCTTCAGTGTCCATCATCTCCTCTGAAGGAGATTGGTGCTGTGAGGAGCAGACATGTCTCATTGTCATAAAAAAAGGAAAAAAAATCTATGTTATTAAAACAACTTAAATGCCATATTCTGCAGATCTCTGAAGTATTTGAAGATGACCTGTCTATCTAAAATATATCTCTGTTTGACCTTGAAAACATACCTAATATGACTACAAGTTCGATTGTAATGACTAATTTTCATTTATTTATATCCTAATTAGTTGGTAATAATAATTTTCAAGGATTAGAAAATTGCATTACATTGTTAAATGAACTGTATAGATACAATACCTTGAGCAAGATTAGAAATATAAGTACAATATATTCTAACAAAATTAATCTCAAATTTGTATCAATATACAAAATTTGCATATGGTATACAAAAATCCAATCCAATGTAAAATATTTAAAATTTCTAAAAGTAAATTCAATAATCTACATTTTATCTTATCATATCTATATTCTCTCTTTTTTCTTTTCAGAGTAGATTCAATAATCTATCCTTTATCCATCATTTCTATATCTTTTTTTCAGAGCAGATTTAATAATCCACCTTTTATCTAAATCCTCTTTTTTCTTTTTTCTTTTCAAAAAAGAACCTTAAATCTAATCTCCTTGATTTAGCCTTTTTCCTGACCATTAACAATAACAACTTGTAATCAACCATCCTAAACAATGACAATTATCCAAAACCTATTGAAAGACCAAGAACCACCCACCCCAACTCTTGGGAATGTGGGTGTTGTGTCCTTAAAATTGCTTCCTGCTGTCTGGGGGCGAAGGCATCTTTAGGGGATCATGAAAAGAAAAAAATTGAGTTAATTGTCAAGTCCTGTGAGAGGCAGCTGTATCATTTGTTGTCCAGTCTCTGCATAATGCAAAAATGCAGGGCTTGTCTTAAGTTCTTGCTTGAGTAGTCTGTGAAGCTGGATCATCTCAGCTACCATCTCAAAATTGTCCTGAGCAGTTTGTAGTCCAAAGCCAATCTTTGGGTGGTGTTTGCCAGCTTAGTGGTATTATAATTGTCCTGATGGAATCGTCATTGTGGGGCCCCATTATCTTTTTAGAGACTTCAAATTTGCTGTTAGGCATGGACATGATTCCCTGCAGAAAACTGATAAAGACTCAAACACAAAAATATTTACAGACAGCTAGATGAAGCCTTTTTTCTAGAATTAATTAGTACTCTACATGACCATTAATGTCATGATAAAAGTTTATATATACATAAATCCTATAAATTTTGATATAAAATTCATACCTTAAGAAAAGTTTTAAAGAGACAAAACAGAACCAAAGAATTATAAGATTAGTGGCAATAGAATAGTCCCTTAATATTTTTTTTCTGTCCCATATCAGGTTGGGCACTAGATGTAAGACAAATCTTAAAAGATCTTATTAATAAAAAACCCAGAGCCAGATATTGGGGTTAAGGAAGTTAAGGAAGAACTGAGCATAGGAAATATAAAAAGTCTAAAAGAAGAGTAAATGATCAAAGTGTGCTTTTGAAGAACGGATAAGGAAGCAAACATGGTTGCTTACATCTGCCATCCAAGCACTTGGGAGACTGAGGCATGAGGATTGCTGGAAATTAAGGGCATTTTGGGTATAAGTGGTGAGTTCCACTGTAGCCTGAGCTACAGTGTGATCCTGTTAAAAATAAATAAGTCATGATAACAAGAAAACAAACAACAAAATGAACAAAATGTAAAGGCTTTCATTATTGATTGCAGGTCACAATTAATGACATTATTTCAAATTTGGAAACTCCCCAAAGTGGCAGTGTCTTGTACTATCATTGTTAAATATTTGTCTATCACCAAGGTTTCAAATAATAATTCTATAGCATATTGACAAAACAAGTGTACTTGATGGCTAACTTGTTAGCAGTGTATTTCAGAGGTAGGAATCCTTAGAAAGAATGGATCATTTAATCCCTGGTTCTACTCTCCAAAAGCAGATGGACACTATATCCACCCTGCAGCCAGGGGGTGATAGATTCCTGCTGTATACATCGGCTGGGAGGTGTCCAGTCAGGGCCTCCTTAGGTTTGATCACATATAGCAATATTTTCTAAATGCAAACTCCCAAAAGCATGGGTATGTGTCCTCTCTCTCTCCTGCCACTGTATTATTTCATAGAGGGGATTTTAAAGCTTGATTAATTGATCGATGACTGTCTTTCCTCTGTGAAGACAGCATAAATGTACAGTTTTCTCTGTTCAAGATAATATTGCAAGTTTTTCAACCTGGCTCAATGATAGTTCTGTTCTTGTTCCTACCACATTGAGTGTCCTTGTGCTCCAGGTCTTCCCTGTGATCGCATCTCTGCTTTCCTGTGCAAGTTCTGCTTCCAGCCCAGATACCTACTGCACTTAGATGGCGCAGACAGAGCTCTTTTCCAATGGCTTGTGGTTTCACACTTCTTAGTGTGTTAAATTTCATTAAGCTGTGGTTGCTCGTTCTTTAGTTTCTTGCTTGCCACCCTGTCAACTGTGTCCCTTGAATAGGACAAAATTCTGAAAAGTCAAAAAGAAGTGATCCTTAACCAAATCCAGGTCATGTTGCTAAACCAGAGGTAGCTGATGCCACTGCCCGCTTGTTTCTATTTCCAGTTTTGAGGGTACCTAGAGATCTTTGTGGTAATGGGACACTCCTTCTGTAACTCCTATTCACTACCGTTTTTTCTTGAATTCATGCAGAGAAACATGAGGGGCAAAATAATTATAAGCATTTCAAAATAGAGTGATTCTCCTGTCTGTGACTGCCCTAGGAGAAATGTCTAATATCACAGGACCCAACCCATGTCATATTAGCAGGAATGGTGCCGCTCTGCACACAGACAGAGCGTCTGTGGTATCTTCAGAGCAGGGCTTTGGTAATGAGGTGGAGTCCTGTTCTCCCCTCAAGACACATATTTTAAAAGAAGGTACTCATATTTTGCTCATGAGAGATATTGCAGCAAAGGTTGAAGATTAAGGCTCCTAAGTCCCAAGAAACTATGAATAACTTTACATTGTGGGTTCAGTCTCTAAAATAACCCTGGATATCAGAATATTGAAAGCTAACATCATTGCAATGGGCAGCTGGACTTCCCATTTCTCTCTGGTGCTACAATTACTAACAAAGAAAAGTATTGACATGATTTTCATAGAAACAATATGAATATGTCTTTATTTTTTTTCTTATATTGAACTTGACATAGGCAAAAAGAAGCCTACATTTTACAAACAACTTACCACCTTCTTTTGATTGCATCTTAGTACTTTGCGCTGTAAATGCAGGAAATGGATTTATCATGTGCATTTATCTCTGAAATTAGAACAGTGATTTAATCAGTTGTTTTCTATTATCATAATTCTGAGAAATGTGAACAATATATCAGATCTAATTCAAATCCAGGTGTAAACCATTTCTAATTAGAAAACCGATTTTCCGGGTTGTCACACTCTTAAACAGATTGTGTAATTACCTAAATTGTGTGAGCTTGGGACCTAGACTGCCGGGATTCAAACCTCAGCCCCTCTGGTCCCTGTATGGTGTGGTTCAAGTCACTTAAACTGACTAACTCAGTGTTTCAGATCTGCAAAATAGGAAGCCTGGATGGAAATATCTTTAGGACTCTTTGTGTAACACAATTAACTTATTTGCAGAGAGCTCTTAGAATAGGGCCTACCACCTATGATACCACCTGTATCGTTTGTTATAACTATTATATTGTGACAGAGGCTCCAGAAGGCATGTCTTCAAGGGGCGACATCTAAAGAGCCCTCTTCTTCAGGATACAGCTGAACTTGGTTGAGAAGGTATCTGCCGCTTTTGTGGAGCTCACTGGGATGCAGATGGATGGGATATTACACATACACCATGGGCCATAAACACACATGATTGAGAAGAGCTCACTCTCCCTGGTTATTTAGGCATTGTGCCATCTCCAGCACCACAGTCTGGTCACCAGTGGCTTGTTACCGTCTTTCTATTCTCACTGTTACCTGATACTTAAATCCCTTCTGAATCCTTACCCTGCCTCATCTTTATGGGTCTGTGCTCAAAGGGTTCATTGGTTTTACTATTTCTCCTTTGGGTTCTTCTGTTCCTTGGTAGCTAGTGTACAAGGTTCTGTCTCACTGTTTCTTTATGTCTAGGAATTCAACAAAAGTAGCAAAAGATGTGTTAGGCTTTTCATAACTTAGAGTACCTGACAGCAACGATTCACACAGGAAGTTTTCTTTTGGCTCCAGGATTCCAGTGTTTTGGCCCTTGGCTCTGTTGATGCTGGATGGGTGATAGAGTAGAGAACATTGTGTCAGTGGAAGCATGGGGCAGTGGCTTCTGATACCATGACAGTCATGAGGCAGAGAATGAGGAACTAGGAACCAACCAAAATGTTCAAAGACATACTCTCCAAGTGACCCACTCCCTTCAGCTGTGTTCTGCCTCCTAGGGCCTTAGCCACTTTGAAAAATAGTTGCACCAGATGAGACTCTAGCATACAGCACAGGAGCCTGTATATGTTCCAACCATAACAGACGGGTTAATACTTCAAATACAGCCTACAAAAAAGGATATCCTTACAGTACAGAAAATAAAAATGGAAAGATAATAAAACATCACTTGTGAAAGATAGCATAATGATATTAAGATGAATATAATTAGAATGTTTTCATGTATATAATGTATTTAAAATTTGATAAACATTCAACCTTAATGTAAATTATATTTCCCTGTGGAATATTAAATTGTAGTTCTTTGAAGAGTTTTGGTATCTTGACTGTTGGTTCAGGATAGAAATGCAATTAAAAAATACTTTGTTCTTGTCTGCACATCATTTGGACTATCCCAATCTTATGTCTTTGCTGGAAAAGGTAGTGCTGGAATAACGGTATACAATAATTTAATAGAAGTTTAAAGTTTGAGAATAGGTTTTAGTTCGCCTTTTTATCTTTGAGAAACTCATGTACTCTCCCAAACTTTTGGAGGTCATGCTTTTTCACCCCTTTCAATGAAAAAGAACTATAAAAGAATTTTAGGGGGCCTGGAGAGGTGGCTCAGTGGTTAAGATCACTGGCTGTTATACCAGAGGTTCAATTCCCAATGCTCACATGTCAGCTCACAACAGTCTGTAACTCCAGCCCCAGGGATCTAATGCCCACTTTTGGCCTGTGGGCACCAGGTATAAAGATACATGTAGGTAAAATATCCATACATGAAATTTTAAAAAAGAATTTCTAGTCATTTGTGAATAATGGATAAATGACTATAATTTTATCTTTAATACTCATTTTTTACTACATCAAATTTCAAACATTGTGCTCATAATCATTAGTAAACAGATGACAAATACAGAAAAAGATTAAAAAATAAAAAGTTACTTATAACTCCACAATTTTTGGCATTTCTTTTATGTTTTACCTTTGTTTTGATTCCTACATTTTAAAATCAAAATTAACACATCTTTGGGTTATTGATTGTTTTTTCAGCATATTTTATCAAAGTGTGAGAACAAAGCCCCCTGTTATTTCAGCCAAATGAAATACTTCACAATAGCTTCATGTTGTGGTTTACTTATTGCTGGGCGTGTCAAGTGTTCTCCAATCCCCACTACTTTAAATACTGAGCAGATGCAAGTTCTTTATCATCTAAATTCCCCCCATATCCACCCCAAAGAAATACTTTCCAACTTAAGTATTTGGTCAACAATTGTGATACTCTTTTTAAGTTTTTGGTATGAATGGTCCAATTGATTTCCAAAAGGTCACAAAAACGTGATCTTACCAGTAATGTATATATGCATACTAATTTCAGTTCTTCTTTACCAGTATCAAATATTGTAGTTCTTAATCTTAGGCAGTTGGTAAATGAAAATTGGAATATTCTTTTTGGGCAATTTACATTTCTCTTGTTACTAATAAAGTGAATACTTTTTCAGATATTTAATAGTCATCATGCAAACCTGGTGATGTCCACTTGTAACTGTGATTTGAAAGAATGGCTTGACCTCTTCAGAAAAGTCCCCTAAATACATGACTTTAAAGAGATTTATTTTTAATTCTGTGTGTGTGTATGTGTGTGTGTGTGCGCATGTGTGTGCGCATGT
>CABHPR010151392.1:8281-75651 GCA_902168415.1 Peromyscus melanophrys | reverse complement strand
GGGGGGGACACTTGGATCACCCTGGGAATGGGAAATACAATAGATTTTGAGGGTGGAAATAGGAGTGGGCTGGGAACAGGAGGGATCAGATGTGTGGCAAGGAGAAACTACTGGTTTGGGGGACATTTTGAGGCAAGGTGGAAACCTAGTGCAATGCTAACTCCATGGAATCTACATAAGTAAGCTTAGCAAAGAATTCTAGTAATTAGGGGGCACGGAGCCTGAACCAGCCATCTTCTGTAACCAGACAAGGCCTCAAGTGAAGGGATTCGGATACCAACCCAACCACAAAACCTTTGACCTGCAGCTTGTCCTGCTTGCAAAGTGTTCTGGGACCAGAGCCTAGCAGAATCATCACCACAGAGACCAGAAACTTTTCATCCAGCAACTGATGGGAGCAGATGCAGAGTCCCATAGCTAAACATTATTAGGTAGAGCTCGGGGAATCTTGCAGAGGAGAAGGAGGAAGGATTGGAGGAACCAAAGGGGTCAAGGGGACCAAGAGAACACGGCCCACAGAATCAACTGACTGAGACTTATAGGGCCTCACAGAGATCAGGGAGCCTCCTATAGGGGTCTGACCTAGGTCCTCTGCATATATGTTATGGGTGAGTAGCTTGGTGTTCTTGTGGGATTCTTAACAGTGGCAGTAGGAGATGTCTCTGACTCTTTGGCGTGCTTTTGTGACCCTTTTCCTCCTACAAGTTTGCCTAGTCCAGCCTTGATGTGATGGTGTGTGCGTGGTCTTATTGTAGCTTGTTATGTCCTGTGTGGTTGATGTCCCTGGGAGGCCTGCTTTTGTCTGAGGGGAGGCAGTGGGGTGGGTGCATCTAAGGGAGAGAGGAGGGGGAGGGGGACTTGGGGAGGGGAGGCAGAGGAAACTATAGTTGGGTGTAATATATGAGAGAATAGTAGTAGTAGTAGTAGTAGTAGTAGTAGT
This sequence comes from Peromyscus melanophrys, assembly GCA_902168415.1. Lineage (NCBI taxonomy): Eukaryota > Metazoa > Chordata > Mammalia > Rodentia > Cricetidae > Peromyscus > Peromyscus melanophrys. The sequence continues at coordinate 74,711 of CABHPR010151392.1, read as the reverse complement.
GGTAGTGGTAGTAGTATTAGTAGTAGTAGTAGTAGTAGTAGTAGTAATAATAATAATAATAATAATAATAATAATAATAATAATAAAAGAAACTAAAAAATATATTTGCTCACTATCCAACTGTCCTGCAACAACAACAGCACCATGTTCCGGCAGACCTCTGAAGTTTCTGTGAGGTGGACCACCTTTGGTTTCAATTTCTTTTTTCTTTTTTTTGTTTTTGTTTTTTTTTTGAGACAGCGTTTCTCTATGTAGTTTTGGTGCCTTTCCTGGAACTCGCTCTGTAAACCAGGTTGGCCTTGAACTCACAGAGATCCATCTGGCTCTGCCTCCCCAGTCCTGGGATTAAAGGTGTGAACCATCACTGCCTGGCCTGGTTTCAATTTCTAAAGCTTGAATTTAGAATTATGATGGCTGGGGTCCTGGAAGTTTAGCTTTGGGCTCATGACAAATGCAAAGCAAAACCCTTACTCACATAAACTTGTCAGGTCTGTGGAATCAAAGTCTTAGGAACAGGTAACACTGGGTGTGCTTTTGTGACTAGAAAATAATTTCAGTGTGATTACCCTCTGCAACCACCGAATGGAAGGAAGTCCTGACATTCAAAATAGGAAAGCTGGGAATCCATCACAATAGACTTCAAAAATGACTTCGTTTACCCTTTGAGTTAGCCTGTAACTTCACTACAATATTTTTAAATTCATTGAGCATAAGGATTCTTTGTCATGATCCTTATATGTTAGGCATATCACATGCAAGAATAATTAAGATGTTGAGTTATCAATTGATTAGAAATATGTAACCATGTAATTTCTGTTACTTAAGAAAGGTGAATTATAAATTTATGTAGATTAAAATGACGATAGACTCACCAAACTCAGAGGTCAGAAATTATATAGAACCCTAGAGACAGTGGGATGTCATGGTAGGAAAAAATGATTTTGGCTAATGGTAGGTAAGCTGATGTTATTTTCTAGAAAAATCACAGATCGTATGTCAGAAAATCACTGAGGGAACAGATATGAAAGCAAGTTTTATGGAGTCTAAAGCTTATATTATTGAACAAAAGCCTTTTGAAAAATAGAATTCAAATTATGAATTCAATGACTGAGGCAGGTGCTGAAGTCTTGGCCCAGAACCTGTGGTTCTGTCTGTCTGTCTGCCTGTCTGCCTCTCTCTGCTTCTCTCTCTCTCTCTCTCTCTCTCTCTCTCTCTCTCTCTCTCTCTCTTTCTCTCTCTCTCTCTGAGTGAGTATGGATGGGTGTGGGTGTTTGTAAAGCTTAAATTTTATTAAGTAAAGCAACTCTATGCCTAGATATTGAGAACATGAAATAAGCCATCAGGTAGGATGCCAAAATCACCTATCAATATTTTTGTGATGGAAAAGAAGCCTATACACTTTACACTGAACTTTCAGTGACTGAGGAAGAATGAGCCAATGGTAGGTCTGTCCATGAATAGAAAAGGGAAGTGAAAGAGGGCAATGGCCAGTGTCTACTGTGCACAGAGCATCAGGCAATCTGCTAAGTGCTGTATTTATTTAACCTTCATAGTAGATAGTGAGCAAACACATTTGTTTTACATATCACGAACAAATACACAAAGGTGACTTGGGTGTTTGTTCTTGACTTCACAACCAGGAAAAGCTGCACATGGCTTCCAACTTCAGCTTTCTTTGACTTGAGTTTGCATTTTTCACACCCTTACATATTATCCACGGCCTAGGCTAAGCAGAAATGTCCGAAGGAAAAAGAATACTCACCATGAAGCTTAGCGTAAAATGCAATGAGGAAACTTGAAAGCATGTGAGAGTCCAAAGAAAGCAGTTCTCCTCTGGAGCCCTGTGGTTTCCATGTCATCTCACAGCAGATTGGAATATATTTGTTTCAGGATTGCATGCAGTGACTTGCTTTCCGTCAGTGTGGAGAGAACCTGGAACTACATGGGATGTCCTTAGATGAGCTACTAACTTGTGATGTACAGGGAAATCCCCTCATTTTCCCAAGGTAGCAGTCCAGAAGCAAGTAGATTATTTTTTCGCTCCTTGGGATGTGACTGCAGAGTCTGCAATTCATAGAACAAGGAGGCAGGTCTGTCACTGGAAAGGTGAATAATGACATCATGCTTTCTGTGTTTGAGAATCTGAGCTTTTGAGGCAATGATTGTACCAAGCATGATAAACGTTGGCCTTTTTCCATAAGAAGACTATGATAAAGTATTTTTTTTTTTTTTTTTTGGTTTTTCGAGACAAGGTTTCTCTGTGTAGCTTTGCGCCTTTCCTGGAGCTCACTTGGTAGCCCAGGCTGGCCTCGAACTCACAGAGATCCGCCTGCCTCTGCCTCCCGAGTGCTGGGATTAAAGGTGTGCGCCACCAATGCCCGGCATGATAAAGTATTTTAATACTGTGTTTTTAACCTTCAAAAGGAAAAATTCCAGTTGCTAATAGTGTACAGACCATAGGGGTGGGGCTAGGGTGGAATAGAATGACATTTCAGGACTTTAAGCGACTGCTGTTCAATACTACAGTGTCAAGCTGAAAATGCCCCTGCACATCCCCAGAAGATGTCCTTGTGCTAATTAATATCCAGACCCTATGAATGTTGGCTTTCAAAGGGGTACAGATCTTTGCAGATGTAATTTAGATGCTCCATCCATCCAGATGAGTAGATTGAGTGGATTTTCTAGATGGGCTTTAAATGTCAACACAGATTTCTCTTCCCTTTCCTTCCCCTCCCCTTTCCTCCCCTCCCTTTCCCTTCCCTTCCTCTTCCCTCTCCTTTCCTTCCCCTCCCCACCCCTCTCCTCTCCTTCCCTTCCCTTCTCCTTCCTTCCTTCCTTCCTTCCTTCCTTCCTTCCTTCCTTCCTTCCTTCCTTCCTTCCTTCCTCCCTCCCTCCCTCCCTCCCTCCCTCCCTCCCTCCCTCTCTCTCTCTCTCTTTCTTTCTTTCTTTCTTTCTTTCTTCTTTCTTTGTTTCTTTCTTTCTTTGTTTCTTTATTTGTTTCTTTCTTTCCTCTTCCTCTTCCTCCTCCTCCTTTTCTTCTCCTCCTCCTTCTTTCTGTATGTGTGCATGCTCATATGTTTGAGTGTAGGCACAGGCGCCCTAGCATGTGAGTGGAGGTCAGAGGTCACCCTCAAGTGCTGGTCCTCATTTTCTCTGTTGTTTTTAAGTGGGGTACTTCTTGTTCACTGCTGCATTTGAGAAACTGGCTGGCCTGGGGATTTCTGGGGAGACTCTTCTGTCTCTATGTCTTATTTACCGTAGGCACATTTGGCTTACAGATGGGCATTGCTGATTCTGGTTTACTTTTTTTGTTCTGGGGTAACTTAACTGTGTGGTTTTCTACTGAACTCCTGTTTCTGTGAAAGTTTAGATTGACAGATTAAGAAAAAAAATTATGACTCATTTTCACTCTTAAGTTTGTGGACACATCCATAAATATTCTAATTTCAATCAAATGGCAAAATAAATTTCCTTGAAGGGTATTTTTTGTTCTGTTAGTGTTCAAGGCTGGATGAAACTTCACATTTTTTTTTCTTTTGCTGAGTCCTCATTCTGCCTTTCATTTTCCATTACAAATGAATTTTCAGAAATACTCTGTTTTCCTCGTTAAGTTTCTTTGTGAGTTGGTCCAAGAAGGATTGTTAAAGAGTTCCCTTCACTAGTAAATAACATGAAATCGTGACCCATGGCCATATTTAAAATTCAAGACTGAGGCCCCTGCTGTCAGTTCTCAATTGCCCTACCTGTCATTCAATCAAATATGCATTCTAGAGGTCACTTGCCCTCTGGTTTTAACTCCAGTTTCCATTTATGTTACAGAGGACAATCTTACTGATGTGTCCGGTGGGCATTTGGCTTGTGTGAGCTGAGATACATGAGTACATTTGGATGAAATGAGACATGGGATAAAACCAATGCAAACATTTTGCTGATGCTTGAAACAACCTTAGGACCAAAAGAGTTTCTACTCTGTGGTTTCCCTTGGGAGCAGGGATCGAGCAAGACAGAAAATAGCTATTCTTGGAAATCGAGCTACTGGGCAAATGCCATAGGGCAATGGCTGAGAAAAACTTAATGTCACCTCTTTTATCTAAAGGCAGAGCTCATTCTGACCGGAGCTGCTGGGTCAGGCTTTACAATTCTTGATGGGAGGTGAGAGGGGGAGAGAGAATGACAGAGACAGACGGCCAGACAGACAGATAGACACAGAGAGAAACAGAGACAGAGAGAGAGAGGAAGAAAGAGGGAGGGAGTGAGAGAGAGGGAGAGGGAGGAGAGAGAGAGGGAGAAGGAGGGAGATAGAGGGAGGGAGGGAGGGAGAGGAAGAGGGATGGAGAGAGAGGGAGAGAGGGAGAGGAAGAGGGAGGGAGAGAGAGAAGGGAGCACTGGAAAAAGAGAGAGATAACTATAATGGCTCATGGAATTTAAGTTCAGAATAACTGTCCAACTTAGCTCTCTCTTCTCATGAATGCTACTGTTTCCTGGAAGCCCTCCCTCCAATTGATGCCTGATTATTCATGTGTATTTTTATCCTAGCAGGAATTATGGGTATTATAAAAGAATAGTATCTACCATCATGTTTTTACTTTCAACGGACTCTAGCGGTTTAGGATTTAGAACATTGTTTCAGTTTCTTTAAGAGCATTGATAAAAATTCAAGAGCTGTAATTACCTGGCCATACTGAGAACATTAAAGAAATGTCATGCAGTTGTTGGTAATTGCTTTGACACTTTTCCTTCAGAATTCGGTTAGTTTCAATGACTGCTTTTCATTATCTTCGTCCTATCTCAGTGTGATGGTATAGGGCAAGTTTATCTTCTGATTAGGAAAAACTTCAGTTTACTAAAATTTGCTATTCAGTGAGTCACGCAAAAAAAAAAAAAAAAAAAAAAAAACAACCCAAATTCATAAGTGGTGTGCAAAAAAGATCAAGGGGAAAAATCATAGTCACAAAATGTGCCATCTTGGAAACCTAAAATGGGACCAAAAGATGGAGCGTCTTTGTTCAGGACTCCTTTGAACCGGAGCTGTTCTTACCAGGGCTACAGATGGGTTGAGAATGCAGGCTGACTTTTCCCAAGGAGAAGAGACACTGTATACACCGGATCAAGTGCTATTGAAAAAACCCTCTCTTTTTGCTTAGGAGATTGCTTAGTGGGTAAGAATGCTTGCTGCCCCAAGCACGAGGTCTTGTATTTAAATTCCCAGAATCCATGTAAAAACCTTGGCATCATCACACAGGACTGTGCCTGTCACCTTCGGAGGATATCTGGGGCTTGTTGGCTGCTGGTTTACCTCTGAGTTTCGTGAGGTACCCTGTTTCAAGGAAATGAAATGGAGAATGATAGAGCAAGATGTTGGATATCCTCTGGCTTTTCTTCTAGGGTGTACTATACACGTTACACACACATACCCCCACAAAAAAGTAAATTAAAGAAAAGAAACGATAAAAGAAAGAAAAACATTGTATTTGGTAGAGAAGCAGAATGTCTTTTTATGTGAGGTATAGAAAACAACACACACACATACACACCCCTCTCAAGTAGCCCAGGCTGAACTTGAATATATAGCGCAATTCACTATGTAGTTGACATTGTCCTTGAACTACTGATCATCTAGCCTCTACATTTTGAATATTTGGGTTCTTGGCATGCTCCACTGTGTCCAGTTTTGGATGAGATGCTGTAGCTGTGTGTCTTAAGGTAGTAACCGAAGTAGGAAGGAAGACCTGAACATTTTTATTTCACAAACTGAAGATGGAATTAGACAATAATGGAAGGATGGGCAGAATTAAATGAATTAGATAGTATTCCGTACATACCAGTGCTCAGTAGGTAGGCATTGTTGAAACGTTCATTTTGTTTGAGCTTTATGAGACATTATCGTAAAGCCATGGAGTAATGGCAACCAATTGGCAATAAAAATGGGAAATTACCACAAGGTTTTAAATGACTGTGTTGGTAGGTTTCTTTCGTTCAAGTAGAAATACTTTCATCAGGGTCATAAAATGAGAGAAGAAACGTGTGTTGATGACATCAGAATCATGACTTTGTATGGTTTTACTGGAAAGTTAAAAAGCATAAAGAAAAGCCCAGTACTTCAGGTCCCTTGCTCTCTCTCCTGTGAAATCCCTAAAGAACCAAATGTTCCAAGTTGCTCAGAGGAGAAGGGGTTTTCCACAGTCCAGGTGGGAGGAGGAAGGGGCAGGATGGGAGAAACTACTGAAAATGAGTGAGCCCCTTGGGAGGGAAATACTTTGGAGGTTGCTGACAGTCAGCCATCAGGATAGAGAATGCGTTGTGGGAACAATTCCCCAGCCAGCAGGAAGGTATTGTGCAAACATTCCTCTCAGGTTTATCTCAGGCAGCCCACACTTACTCAAGCTTTTTTTTATTCTACCATTCATGGGGAAGTTATATACTTCTCCTGACTCTCCTTAATCTCTAAATTTGAGTTCTGGAAGTTAGAAGAGAGGCAGATGAAGGAACGTGGGTTAATTCTGGAGTCACATAGTGTTAATGTGGACGGGGAGCTGCATAGAAGGAGAAGGATTAGAAACAGACATGCTGTAGCTGGGAACACGCTTGACCCTCCTGCCACCCAAATTGCATAGCTCTCGCTTTAATCATTCCTGGACTAAATGGTAGAAAGCAATTACAGTAAGTGCTCAGCTTAATCACTTTGCATCCCTACACAGCCCCTTGAGGCTTCACACTTATATATCTCATCAAAGTATCCATGATTATCTGCCTTGCAGAAACATATCTTTCCTGAAAGGATTTGTAAATGGCTTTCCTCCTCAAGTTTTGGTTTGCTAAACTCATTGTTCCATATTTCTGAGATTTTCTTTCTTTCTTTCCTTTTTTTTTTTTAAAAATATTTCAAAAAAGATTTTCCTTTACTCACATACACAGCACATTTACAGCATGCAGGTTGTATACTTAAGATTATATGGCATCTTTCCAAACCAATTAAGGATGAATGTATCTCTAAGCACTGAAAATAAAGCAACAGATTCCACATATCCCACAGGTAGATTCAGATTGTCTTCTGTGACCTCAAGTAAAACTGAGAGTTGTATATAAATTCAGTTATCCATAGTGTTTAGTTTCCTTAAGTTAGGCAAATTGTTTCATCAATTACCACGAATAAATATTACTCTTATCTCTTCTGAACCAACTATCAGTACCACTTAGAGGAACATTAATATATCAAGTTGCAGAAAGACACTGCAATTTAAATTAATGTCAATATTCTAGATGATAAAGAAGTCCATTTATAAGTGAATGGCATGTTTAAGGACCTATCATAGCAAAAAAGAGCAGTTCAGCTCACTGTAAAGAAATTTATGTTCTTAAAATATTTTATGAAGGTTTGAAGTTATAAATAGAAAAGAAACATTAAGATTTAAAAAAAAAAACCTACCAATATATTCTCTGAATGACATGCTAGTTACAATTCATTGTGTGTTACTTAACACCAATATCCATGGTACATCTTAAAACTATTGTATTCAAACAAGAGGAAAGAATTTTTTTTCTAATGGAAACTGCCAAAGAAGCAAATTTTCATTTGGAAACAAAAGTGTCTTCATGAACACAGCCAGACGTCTCTCATGGGGACAGTGATCACCACAGAAGTCTCGAATCTTACTAACCATGACTCACACCTCAGTGCAGCAAAGTTTCACTTCCATAGGTACTGGGTTTCTTTCAATTGGTCACATGAGCACCACAGTCATTAAAGGCTGCAGACCAAAACAGCAAAGATTTTAATGGGTAAAAAAAATATTTTTCAAGTCAAAATTACTATTATACAATTGGAAATTACAATAGTTAAGGAAATAGAAAAATGAGCCAATTATGATCTGAATCTCCTATGGCTCCAAATTTAATAATACAAATATCTATATATAACATTTTTTTCATAGATTCTAACACAGAACTTCCAAAGCTTCTCTACAAATAAACAAACCAAAAAAAGAAAGAAAGAAAGAAAAAGAAAAAGAAAAAAATTTAAGAGCAAAACAAGCTCATAATTTACACATTAAAGGAAGTGTGTTTTATTCATAAGATCACAGGTTAGAACTAGAGGTGGAAGAGAACTCATTTCTTCCAAATACAAACCCTGCTGACCTCATTCCAGGGAAAGAATCCTATGGTCAGCTTATTGTAAATAGCTTTTGAAAAGGATGGCCTTTAATCTTCTTTTTTTTTCCAAAAATTTTTTTATTAAGAATTTTTTAAATTCATTTTATATACCAACCACAGATCCTTCTCTCTTCCCTCCTCCCACCACCTCAGACTTCCCCCAAGCCACCTCACATTTCCCCCTCTAAGAAGGTAAGGCTTTCCCATGGGGAGTCCAAAGAGCCTGATACATTCAGCAGAGACAGATCCAAGCTCCTCCTGCATCAAGGCTGTGCAAGGTGTTCCACCATAGGCAATGGGCTCCAAAAAGCCAGCTCATGCACCAGGGATGGATCCTGATCCTACTGCCAGGGGCTCTTAAGCAGATCAAGCTACACAACTGTCTTGCTTATGCAGAGGGCCTAGTCCAGTCCCATGGAGGCTCCACAGCTATTGGTCTGAAGTTCATGAGTCCCCACCAGCTTGGTTAGGTTGTCTCTAGGTTTCCCCATCATGGTCTTGATGCCTCTTGCTTTTTATGGCTCTCAAGATCTACAACTTCATTTTGTGACCAGCCCTTGATTGTGCCCTTCGTCCATCCCATGTCAAGCTGATTTGCACATTCACACAATTAGCCCCACAGATAAGAACAACAGATGACTCAGTATAACCCCTGAGAGATACAGCTCATGAATGCATTCTTTATTCAAAAATATTTAGTAGCATTTTATAGGAAGGAGGTCAGCATATTATCTGAGAAAAGATTCATGTCACATTTTGTTTAAAGATTTGTTTCGTTAGTTCACAGTCACACTTCAGTAGGCCAGAGTATAATAGCTTTTTCTTGGCCCTTGAAATCATTCCTTTCCCTGTGCTTTGTGGGGAATCAAAATGAATTATTCACAGACACCTGTGAGCATTAAGGAAAAATGACCTAGTTCTTGAATAATGCCAATATTTCCTTCTTAGCCATTCTTATTAGGGTAAGTGTATGCCATTTCTCTGCAAGAAACTTTCCTGAACATTCTTTTTTACCGGCTCACACATTCACGCGTGCTTAAGCTCTAGTTTCAACGGAAGGCTCTTTATCTGGAAGTGTGTCCTTTCTCTCTCACACACTGTTAGTGTGGTAGTTGATCCTTTTTCATCCCATAGAACCCTGTGCTCCTCGTCACCCCTCACTAGCTCCTGTAACTCATCTGCATCCTTTAAGATTTACAACGCGGAGGCTGGAGGATAATGGCTCAGCAGCTGAAGGCACTTGTTGCTCTTACAGAAGACCTGGGTTTGGTTCTCAGCTCACACCCTCTAGAAACCCCAATTCCAGGAGATCTGGTGTCCCCTTCTGGCCTCATTGATCACCAAGCACACATGGGGTGTGCTGGTAGTGACACATGGAGGCACTGACACATAAAATAAGGAATATTAAATCTTTTTAAAAAAAGGTTTATTTATTTAATGTATGTCGGTATGAGGGTGTCAGATCCTCTGGAAGTGGAATTACAGCCAGCTGTGAGCTGCCATGTGGGTGCTGGGAATTGAACCGGGGTCCTCTGGAAGAGCAGTCAGTGCTCTTAACCTCTGAGCCATCTCTCCAGCACCCCCCCCAATATTAAATCTTTAAAAACACTTTACATTGAAGATAATTCCCTTTTATATTCACCTCAGTCCGGTGCTGAGATGTAGATGCTGTGAATGTAACAATGGTCCATGAAAAAAGAGGCCATGCATTTGAAAGATAGCAAAGGAGGGGTATATATAGGAGGGTTTGGAGGGAGGAAAGGGAAGACAAAAATGATGTAATCATATCACAATCCAAAAATACAAATAAAATAATAAAAAAATTGGTAATCTTGGGGATGAAGGTAATCATGGGTCAGTCTGTAAAGTGTCTATTGTGCAAGCTTGAGGTCTGACTTTGGATGGCTGATGCCCATGTCCAAGAAAGTGTGTTTATATATGTATATATAAAGCATATATACACATGCACATATTCATGCACTAAGGAAGTCTAAGATAAATAGGAAGTCTAAGGATATTTTGAACACAGAGTAGCTAACCTAAGACTGTTCAGTATGCCAGATATGGTTATAATTTTTTAAATCATATTAATCTATTTAAACTCTACAATATTTTCATGAACAGTGTATTACTCATATCTCCATTTACAAATGGGGAAACTAAGGCAGGGTAAGGTTTCATAATGTGCTAAATTTCTTCTAGATAGTACATTATGAAGCAGGCCAGTTCCTAAAATTGAATGTGCTCAACATGGCAAAAAACAGCAACTCTACATCCTGTACTTCATGGGACATACTGTAGATTATTTAGGTGATCAAATATTTAACATTTGGACATCTGGAAAGACATGTTTCCATGAAATACATTAATTAGTTAATACTGACGAAGACATTCTACTTCATAAACAATACGTTGTACTAGTCTTTGGAATTTCATTGATCTGAAAATTCATATATAAAGGCCTTTACATTTGTATTTTTTTTATGCAAGGTAAAAAAAAAAAAAAAAAGCAAATCTAGGAAACCATTTCCTCTCTAGTTGAGGCTCAGACCGGCAGCCATGCATCCTAAGGTGTTGAGTTACGTTATTTTTGAGAAGTGATGTGACAGGCGCTAGATTTCAAGGCAGATGCTGCGGACAACTAAGTACATTTCTGAATCGAAATCGCCATAGAGGCCATTAACACCCAGGACTGGGGGTGGGGAGGCCGCACACAGCTCTGTGGTTGGAATCCTGTCTGGAATACTGCCACCTAGCGATGCCAGTCAGCCGTCTGCCCCCACGTGCTTCAGAAGCCTGCTCCTCAGAATAAACGAGTTCTACTGTGGCTTCACCCCCTTCCCAAATATCCTAGTAACGAATTGTTCCTGCAGCGTTTTAAGGCCACCCACCCATGCTTTAAAAAAATGATTTACAAAGGAGGACAGAGGGGTAGCATTGTGAAAGCGAGGGAGCGGAACAGCAGAGGACATGTTAAGAACTCATAAGCACCCCGGCAGTCACAGGCTGAAGAGGGGGGGCTAAAAGCGAGAAGAAGAAGAATAGAAATGGGGAAAATAAGAAAAAAAATGATTCAAAGAGAAGATGGGATAAGGGGAAAATATTTTTTTGGTTTTGTTTTAAAACAAGAAGTAGAAGTTAAAAATGTGGAATTATGAAATTAGCAAACAAAAAACTATAGGGACAAATACCAATAGAGATAACGAACAATAGAAGAAAGAAACTGAATAAGCTTAGTTGTTAAATGAAAGATTCAAAGCTTTTTTTTTTTTGAAAAAGAAAAACAAAGTGTTACATTTGTTACACTTTAGTATAGTTGGAGATTTCCAGTATCCTAGATGAACAACAATTCATTTATCTCGCTGTCTCCCCTATGTGATGCTAATGGCCTTGTTTGATCTAGTTTCTTGCTTCACTAAAATGTGCATCATCTTTCACTCCCTTGAGTTGCTGTAGAATCTGCACATGGAACCTAGTGAGTGTAGGGTATCCCACACCGAGAATTCACTCAGGGAGATTTAGTTTCCTAGAATTCTTTGTAATCTTATTAAATAGGTAGCCATGTTTTAGGACTGTACATTGAGGTTGGTTATCAACAATTAGTTATCTTTATAATTCAAATTAGGGTCATTAGTATTTGCAATAATGACAACAACAGCAGCAGTGATAACCTATTTCTCAGCTCATGTTTCAGAAGACCACTTTACACTACCTTCTCTTCTCTTCTCTGAACGAACGCATTTGGAAGTCAAGGCTGGAGGAATCAGTCTCTTTTCTATGGCATTTGAGTTTTGAGTATAGAGGAACTCTACAAAGTTCTTAGCTACTAAATACCTTGTCATCTGACCACAAATCTAACAAATAGTCTTTCATGGAAAATCTTCTTATATTTTTCTAGAGATGTAAAATTACTGTGTTTTTCTTCCAAAACACAATAATGGAGCCTGCAAATGAAGTGCCCAATGCTGGGAAAAATCAATGTCACTTCCCACATGACTGGGAGTTCCTTCGGAAGAGGGCTTCTTGCTGTCCTCTGAGTTATCTCACACGTTAAAAGTTTTCTCTTTGGATTGTAGAAGCTGAGAAGAAACACGCTCTTCCATGGTGCGATTCAGTTATATATTACCATCACTGGTGTTATAGCTGCATGTAGCTATAATTGAAGTAAATCATTCATATAACTGTTTGAGTGTCTTGTCTGACATAATAAAAACCTTGCAGGGATAGAGTATAAGCCAGGTTTTGAAAGTTGATAAGTTGATTGATAAGTTCTAGAGAGCTTTGAAATGACATGGTGGGAAGCTATCCGTTCTTTCAACTGTTCAATCAATAATGAATGATCTGCTATCAACTTTGTGTCAGGTCGAGTATGCTAAGAGTTGAGGACAGAAATTAGACACTGCCCTGTTCCCACAGAATTTTTAGCATCGAGGTGAATGTATGAATAGCCACTTTGCTCTTATGCCACAAAGGCTACTCACAACTGCCCGCGGATGATTCCAGATGGAATCTGGAATTACCTTTTATCTAGTTCAGATGAAAGTAGCCCTACCGCAGAACCTCCAGTAGGGGACATCTCCATCACGTCTACATTTGAAATCTAGGACACTTACTTTTGGTTTTTCAAAGGGGTAGAGTTTGGCTTCTAACAACTTGCTTTCAGTGTGAACCAGAAAAAAAAATGACCTAGTTGACTGATTTGCCTCCAAATAGATGGAAACAGTCATGTAAACTGAAAGGACAATTTCTGGTCAGTTCGACTTGATTTTCCCCGACTCATTGTCTCTTAGAGCAGCAATAGTCAGCCATGTGTCGAAATCTGTAGACAAGAAAACTGTTGTATAGAAGCAGGGAAACTAGACGTGATGAAGAGATCAATTAGCACAATTTTTCAGCAATCCAGGCAAGAGGGTTAATGATTCATCTCAGTTGACAGCTGTGAACGCTGAGCGAGAAGGAGTTAGAAACCAGTGATGCCCGAAGTTAAATTTACAGTATAATCGGAAATGGTTGTGAGAAAACTAGAAGAGAAGAAATATGTGACTAGTCTGAGATTCGGTTCATTATCAAAAATACAGGCCATGCAAAGAGGAATCACTGGAGAAGAAATGATGGCAAAGGAGGAACACCAGTCTGTAATAACCCGACAAGGTAAAACTAATGTAACAAGTGAGTATATGATATTCTGACTGAATCTAAACAGGGATTGTGGTTGCAGAACCAAGGACCCTGCAAAGACTAGATTGGTCTTTGGGAGAGAAGGAGCAAGCCAGCCCACTGATAAAGGAAAGCAGGAGAGGATAAGGAAAGCGTCACTGCAATAGGAATGTCCCAACTGCCATTCAAGAGCAACACTGGAGATGTAATGCCAGTGAGCTGTTCGAAGGCGCTCTCTTGGTAGCTGGAGATTTTCTGGTAGTAAAACAGGAACAGAAATCAGGAAATGTAAATTATTATTATTGTTTTGTAGTAATTATTACTATAACTCTTTGTAGACTATGATAAGCAGGCGACAGGAAAGCAGAACCTGTGAGAATTCAGCTAGTCAATCAGCACAAAATATGTGAGAATAGACATGTTAAAAATAGATTCCCCTGCCAATGGGGCTGGGGTGTAGCTTGAAATATCAAACATATGTTAATTAAAAAAGAGGTTAATCATCCTCAGAAGGCTTCCATAATTACTCTATCAATCCTCACAATACCTCCTGAGTTAAGTATTGGTATTCCCCTTTTAGATTTTTCACAAGGAAGCAGAAAGCAAAGTAAAAAAAAAATATATGTTCAAGGACTCAGACTTGTTCAAGGTCACATGCTTGTTCAAGGTCACATGTTTGTTCAAGGTCACATGCTTGTTCAAGCTGAAACTCAAGTCCAAATCTACCATGTTCTCAAGAATTGTATAGTAAGAAGAGTAAGTACAATACATCATTATCTCATGATGGAAATCATTCTCATTGTTAAGATCTGAATAACAATATATCCGGGTCTAGAGTCACTATGCATTGAATCACTGACTGGGCACTATTGTTCTGATTTGATTCTGTGGTCATCCAGTAATGTTTGGAATATACTTTGACTCCTTATGCCTGTTTCCCAACATCACATAGATAGAATTCTTTGTATTTTATGGTATTTGCATCTCTCTTTGGAAATGCAGTTAGGGCACAATCTTATGAATGTAGGGGCTGTTAATGTCAGTAAATTTGCATCCACTGACTGTAGGTTTAAAGAAAAGAAGCAGTAAATGAGGACCTAAAATAGTTTCACCCTTGAGCACATTGTGGGGACAAGCAAATGATACTTTTATTTGTCTATTTGCTAGTTCTGTTTTTTTCCCCTCATGATTGTTAGTACCAGGAGATAAAATGATTCACAAGAAAGACACTTTTCTTGTCCTTAAGACTTAGTACTTCGTAGGAAGTACAAAGACATACAGCCATTGAATAAATCATCCCACAAATAGTTAACAGTCCTAGTTGCTGTAGGCCTGTGATATGACATGTAACAAATGACTTCACCAAATATGGAAATCAGAGAGTGTTTCCCTAGTGAAATTTTTCTGCATTGTATTTTGAATATGATTTATTTCCTTGGAACCCAATATTGGTTTTTTTTCTTTTATTTTATAATTTAATTTAATTTTACATATCAGCCACGGATTCCCCTGTCCTCCCTCCTCCCGCCCCCCCTCCCCTTAACCCACCCCCCATTCCCATCTCCTCCAGGGCAAGGACTCTCCTGGGACTGGACCTGTTTTTTTTTTTCTTGAAATGTTAAGGCTTTAATTGGTAGAATAATTTTAAGTGACCAGTGGTCTAAAGTAAGTTTGTAGAATATGGAATTGAGAAGGAGAGAGAGGGAAAAGGAAGGAGAATTGGAAAGTGTGTGTGGGGTGGGGGGTTGTGAGCGGAAACAGGAGATGTGATGATGAGGGAGTCACAGAAGCTTTAGGACACCAACACTTAGGGAGAAAGGAAGCTGAGAAACTGAACAAAAGTGAAGAATAACCAGAAGGGAAATATTGGCTCAGTTCCTCAGCACTATGCTCAAGGAAAGACTTTTAAAAGGTGGGAAGATTGTTACGAGCATCTAAAGCTATGGACATGTGGCTCAGATCGAGGAACGTAAGTCGGGTAGCTATGACTGTGGCTCAGTCTAGGAGTGTTTGCCGTGTACACAAAACACAAGGGAATCAATCACATAATTAGCAAACACACACACACACGCACACACACACACACACACACGCACGCACACACACACGCACGCACACACACACACACACACACACACACGCACGCACACACACACACACACACACACACACACACACACACACACACAAATAAAAAATAAAAAGGACCTGGAGGTTAGGATTAATGAGTTCTGCATTCTTGCTTCTTGGTTGGTCAAAGGCGCCATCGTCATTCTCACTTCTTTTTGTCTCAAGTTGGTCACCCCAATAGGGAAGGTCACCACTGAGGGAAGGAAAACTCTGGGAAGTTTCTCTTTCCTTATTCCCTTCATTTATGGTTGCTTTGAGTATTGTTGCGGTGCTTGGGGATCCAACAATCCCTTTGGATGTTAGAAACTGGGGACCACATCGTAGGACTACAGATCTTGATAAAGCTTGACATTTTTCCTCTATTTTCTCCATCCTATATGAAGATATTAGATTTGGATAGGAGACGAGAGGGCACCAATCAAAATTTTGAGGCTATAGATAATGGTGAAATATTGAGCAAAGAAATGGTATCCTTTCCTCCATTTTTCTGAACAAGTAGATAAGATGATCAACTTCTAGTTTCCCCCCATTCAGACACTCAAGTAATCAAGGCATTGTGGAAAGACAGGCAGAACTGTCTGCATTTATAACTTCTAGATAATCACAATCTAGGCAGGTAAGTGAAATGTGTACCTTTGTACCCAGGGCTAAGTAAGCACAATAGATAGATAGAGTACACACATAATCCAGAGGACAGGGCTATTAATGCTGGGCGATTGTCTCCAGGTATTTAAATAGTCAGGTTTGATTACAGCTTTGGAGCGCTCAGCATTCACGATGGAAGAAACTACAGGGGCAGACCCTCAGCTTTTCCACTGATTGCTGAAGCTGTAGTGTGAAGCAAACCATCGCTTCTACCACCAACGCTAAATTTTCCTCTGTGAAATGAAGGCTCCGTAGAGTCATGCATTCAGAAGAGACGTTGAACCGGTCTGCTCTAATACACAGAACTAAGAATACTAAGTAAGTCAAAGACTCCGCCTCTGTTCTGCAGTGACTTCCAGGTGGGGTGGAGTGAGATCTCAATGTAATTAAACAGCAGTCTTCCAAAAAAAGACACTGAGCTGTAACCCGGAACAAAGACCAGTAGGAAAAAACAAGGGTGCCTTCAGGTAAGGAACAGCTAGCTCTACTGGGGCCATGTTTGAATGAACAAGAGTTACAAGAGTTGCTGAGTGAATCACATAATGATGGAAATTTCCAGAGAAGGAGGAACTGCGTAGGTACCTGTCAGTGTCTCCCAAAGCGTTAATATTTGTCTTTGCTTCTGTGTTGTTTGGCAGGGGGAGGGGTGGGGCTGAACAAATGTAGGGTAGGAGTGTGGGATGAATACATAAAGACAAGATAGAGGGAAATCATTTCGTGAACTGCCTTAAGCAATGGAAATGTATTCAAAGTGAATTCCGTGGAGGAGAACACATGACATGTCAGATAATGAAAACCTCCTTTGCCTGCTTTATGCTGATGACTTTCACAAGGTCTTAGAGATACTTTAAAAATGGCTTGGCAGGATTGAAAGTCCCACTTTAGGGGTCCCACCCAGAGAAGGGCTCGAGAACTTGAGCTTTGTAAAGCTCTAGCCCCACTAGCTGTTTGATCTCACACAGTCTTAGTTACTTTTGAGCCTTGATTCCTTCATCTGCAAAACAGGATATGATGACAGTGTTTACTTCCTGGTGTGAGATTTAAATCTATTAAATACTGATAACCTGACAGGCACATACAACCCCAGGAGTTGTCTATTTTACCTGCTCTCCACATAGAATCCTTTACCAAAGTGAGTTATGCTGTGATACTATACACTTATGTGGTATTGAGTAGCCCAATACTCCCTCATCTACAGGCTCCAAAGGATGACTTAGAATCCATTTCTGTAGCCAGAGCACAAAAGTATGTCCAGCGAGACTCTATTCTGGGCACACAATGAATAAGTCACAATATGCAGCAATTTCACTATAAAAGCATTTCTTAAATATCAAATGAGTGTTTAGGAAATCCGTGGAGGCAGCTGTGGCTGCTGCCTAGCTTGCCTAGGGACCACTTCTGCGTAGCACCACAGTGTACAATGACAGATGTCATGTCAGGGGTCAAACTCAGGATTTGACTCAGCTGGTTTATATACTTCCTTTGCCTACACAAGTCTTTCTCCCTTACCTTGTAACTGTTATTTTTTAAGAGGACAATCTGAGCCAGTAACCAGGACACCAGAGGAGAGCCAAGGTTAGGGAAATGCCCTCTGTTATTAGCCACTAGCAAAAATGGTATTTTTAAACAAAAGCAATTTCTTAAATTTCCATGAAAGGACTCAGAAATCTCTTCTAAAACAAATCCTGATTCAAAGTGGGTCTTCTTGTTCTGTGCCTTTGTATCATTTGGACAAGCCAGTGAGTAGAAATGGTTCTTTTCCTGCCGACGTCACCGAATGGATGCTGTTCCCTAGCATGACTTAACAGCATTGCTGCCCAGCCCCGGGAGCTGCTTTCCCTGAAGTGGCAATGATTTTTTCAAAAACAATAAAGATATCTACCCTCGGTCTCTCTTGATTATACCGCGGGAACAACCTGTGTAGGGAAACAGTATCCTAGATCCTGCTGAAGGTTCGCACAGATGGAACATCAGTGGGAGGAGCTGCCAGCGACTTCCCTGCCAACTTGTTAGTGCTGGAGACATTATCCTCTTGTTTTGCCAGTTTAATAGAGGTTCAGTCGTAAAAATTCTCTGTAGGCTCAGCAACATAATTATTATCTATGGTCTCTGCATTAACTGTGAGGAAACATCATGGTCTGAATCTGCCTCATTTTAAATGCCAAGCTGTGCCCACATTCAGCCCACAGCCAACCTGAAAATTCAATATCCCCTCCACACAGCTATGCCTGTCATCATGGCGGAAGTTAAGTACATGGTTGCCTGAGTCCCGGTGTTTAATAGTCACAGTGTTTTCTTCCTTCCCCCTGACCTTTTCCAACATCAATGCCCTTGCAATCGAGAATTATTAAGTAGGTAAAAATCTGTGTCACATTTCGTTCTGGTACTCAGTCCAGAAGAGCCAAACCCCTGCAAATTTGGAAAACAAACTCCTTAACAGATGGGCCACATAAAGTTTACAGCATGTGCAGTGTGGGAGGTAGTATGGCTCCGGGCGAGAAACAGAAGACTAGAAATTTCGGAGCTCAGAGTTTTTGAATTTGCTTTTGTTGCTTTGGTTTAAAGCAGATCGCGTAAGCTTATACCCTTCACATCTCTCACATTACCTGATACCTCAACCTTATAAGTGAGTGAGTAATAAGAAATTAAGAAGCTTTGTTTCTCTTAATATGAAGCATGAACATGATGCTTCTCGGTATGGCCAGGATTATGCACAACTGGTATCAATCTGCTAATAAAACGGGGCTGCAGGATCTAGAAAATCCCACGTTGGAATTTTGCATTTGAAAAACAGTTCTCTTTCACTGAGGACAGGTGTCTTTAGTCTATAAACAGTAACTACAGTCACCACAGTAGAGGATGTGACTGGTCTTGAAAAAAAATCATTGAAAAATGATTGGTTTATGACTTCTGAATAGGTGTGGCTGGCAACATGTCTTAACAGTGACCCCTGGAAGCAAAAGATGTGAGGAAGTCCTTTGAACTAAAGTGTTATGATGTCAACTTGGTCATTGTTGGATAGCCAAAGGTTCTCAAACATGGATGGTCCTTGGTGTTATTTGGGGAATTTATTTAAAGACACAAATGTCTCAGACCCACCACAGGCTTGCTGATTAGAAATGACTGCAAGCAAACCTAGGAAACGTGTGCTTTGAAAAGATTCCTTACCTGATACCAACGACTTGGTCTCTGTCACAATTTCTTAAACGACATGAACTCATACACTATTTTGGTCACACTGACTATCCCTGAAATCCCAAAGCCAGAGATAGAAATATAGGAGTTGTCGTTTAGGAGGATAGAGTGTTTGCCCAAGAGCAGATGGGAGACAGAAAGAGGAATGTCAGGAAGAGAAGGCCATGATTCAGCCACAAAGGGAAGTGAAAGGGAAGTGACTGAGAGGAAAAGGAATCCTGAAGGTGAGGTAAGATGGAAATTCAGAAATGAGAGTGGGCAGATACCTGCAGGGAAATTGGGTGCTGCCCTGCCGAACTGGTCTCAGGATTTGTTTCTAGTTTAACACTGCCTCCAGTTTCTAATCCACTTCTGCTGTGGGATGGTCTGTATGTCAAACATGTTGCTTATTGGTCAATGAATAAAACACTGATTGGCCAGTGGTCAGGCAGGAAGAAGTATAGGCGGGACAAGGAGGAGAGAATTCTGGGAAGTGGAAGGCTGAGGAGACACTGCCAGCCGCCACCATGACAAACAGCATGTAAAGACGCCGGTAAGCCACAAGCCATGCGGCAAGGTATAGATTTATAGAAATGGATTAATATAAGATATAAGGACAGTTAGCAAGAAGCCTGCCACGGCCATACAGTTTGTAAGCAATATAAGTCTCTGTGTTTACTTGGTTGGGTCTGAGCGGCTGTGGGACTGGCGGGTGAGAGAGATTTGTCCTGACTGTGGGCCCGGTAGGAAAACTCTAGCTACACACTTCCCATTCTGAATTTAGAGATCATGTGGTAGTTTGAATGAGAATATCTTCCATAGGACATTTATTTGGATACTTGGTTCCTAGCCAGTGGAGTTGTTTGGGAAGGATTGTTGAGGGAGGTGTATCCCTGGGGGTGGGCTTTGAGGTTTCAAAGTCCATACCATTCTCAGTTAATTCTCTGCCTCTTTCTCTGCCTCATGCTTGTGGATCAGATGAAAGTTCTCAGGTATTGTTCCAGTGCCATGCCTGATTGGTCTTTTGCCGCTCTCCTCATCTCGTCATGGACTCATCCTCTGAAACTGTCAGCCCCGATAAACTCTGTCTTCTATAAGTTGGCTTGGTCATAGTGTCTCTTCTCAGCAACAGAAAAGTAACTGAGACAGTATATTTTGAAAATTCAGATGGATACCATGATGTTGGCCTGTCTGCAGCACCCGGTCAAGCACTGGAGCTTTTGGGATCAAATACAGTCAGCACTGTCCCTGTAAGCTGTTTGAACATACCTCTTATGGAACACTGTCTCGCTGGGCTGATTGCTCACTTTCTTTTTAAGTACATCGACCTTTTGTTGTTTTTGGAAGCACAAACTTCATACCCACTCAGAGTACCCATACTTGTTCCCTATTCCCATAAAAATCTGTCCCTGGGATTCTCCTAACATCGTCTTCTAAACTGTGCTGTTAACTTAGGCTTTCTGGCCATTTCTTAGAACTTCTCTGATTTTCTTGGAAGCTCTTGCTTTGTAGTCCATGCTGGCCTAGTGTTCACTATGTAGCCTTGGATTCACAATCCTTCTGGGTTAGCCTCATGAGTACTGACACTACAGGAACTTACTACCAATGTTTGGTAATGACCATGTATTCTAAGTTAGGCCTCTTTGTGATAGTGACATGGCCTCCTTATTTTCTATTAATATTAATCACAATTTATTAACCAATTGTTAATCACAATTTCACTATTAATCACAATTATGTCAATTAATGACTGTTAATATTAATCATAATTTATAGCATCATATTGACTTGGTTGCTTTTAAAAAATCCTACAATAGAGACTGAACTTCACAAAGGCAGTCTGTTTTGTTCATTTTTGTGTATGTGATATCTACCAAAGTTTCTGCATAACTGGGAAAGCTCAATAAATAATTGCCTAAGTAATAGGGAAGCAAGTGCATGATAGGTGTTCAGAGACACAAGAAACCCTTTAGTACGCCATTTATACCAAGCAGCTTGCACTGTCTAATACTAATGTTTAAGTGCTTTGGGAGATAGAAAGATGAGTCATGTGGATGAAAAAAGATTATTATCTAAGCAAAAATGTGTAATTGGAAGAATTAACTGAGTTGTGGTGGAGACGTAAAGCCAAGAGTAACTAAATTGGTTCCTAGAAAGATGGGTTATGTAGTGTTCCTTAAGCTGGGCCTGGGGATATATGGAACTTAAATACTAAATTACAGTAAGCCCCAAAGTTTCTGACTTACAACACAGTCCCCTTCCATTAGTTAGACATAACCATCCTGTTCTGCCAGGGAAGGTATTTAAAGGCAGAGTGGAGAAAAACAAATCTGCTTCAGCTCTGGTCATAGTTGATTACAATTGAACTGGCCTCCTGATCCAAGTAAGTTTAGTCAATCTCTGTCTCTCTGGGATTTGTAGTGACAACTTAAAAAATCCTAGGCAGCTGAAAATAGATGGTGAAACAAGTTAATATAGACATGTTGGAGAGTTGAAGGGGAAATATTCTGTTTTCAGTGCATTGTGAGACCCACTTTATCTCCTTTAATTAAGCTAGTGTTAATGTGTGTCTGTTATTCCAGTGCTAGAGAGCCGTAATGAAGACAGATGAAGAGGTGGAGAAGAAATTACAAACAGAACAGAGAATGATGAACACTCTGTAGAAGGGCGCATCAGAATTTGATATACCATGGCTGCTTGATACCCATGGGAGGCCTGTCCTTACCTGAAGAGACATGGAAGAGGAGGAGAGGAGAGGAGGAGGGGGAGGAGAGGAGAGAGAAAAACAAACGAACGAACAAACAAACAAACAAACAAACAAACAAACAAATAAATAAATACAAATGAAAGAAGGGAACATTGGGTATGTAAGAACACAGTCTTCATATTTTCTTACTTCATGATCTGATTTTTGATACTATGAAGATGAAAATGTTCTTACTAGAAATGTTATTAGACAAAAAACAAATTTTGTGAAAAATTAAAATTGAAATACAATTACTGTGCAACTTACATTTAATGGAAGTATCATTAAAGAGTGTGAAAAGTTTGAGAATTGAAGTCATACCTGACGACTGAGTGGTTGTTTCTGCTTTTCCATTCACTATATTACATAGTACTTTATAAGTGTTTTTGATCATTCTAGGCTTTGTTTACTAAAGGAGAGAAGTGTGAAAGCTGAATCCATCTAACTTGAAATAAACAATGTCTGTCTAGTATGATGCTCAGTGAGTCAAGATGCTCGACATCAAGTCTGATGGTCTAAGTTTGATTCCTTGGACCCTACTCAGTGGCAAGAGAGAAAAGGCTCACTTAAGTTGACTTCTGACCTCCAAATGAACCCCTATGTTTTGTGCATGGATATGCATGGGTGCACATGCAAGCACACACACACACACACACACACACACACACACACACACACACACACACACAATTAAAATATGTAATGGCTAGCATCCTAAAGCATTGTTGTTCTCTAGCAATTTCTAGTTTTTTCTATTTTTTTATATATTCTGAAATTCTCTGTCAGTTGATTGTTTATTCTAATTGTTTACTCTAATTTTGTATATGGTTTTATGAGCTCTAACGTTCAGAAGCCAGAGTCATGGTTCCAGTGTCATATAAAGAAAGAAATAGCATGAGTTGTGGAGCTAGGCTACAAACAAGGCTGTTTGCAATGATGATGAAAGCAACATTCTGAAGAATTATTGAATTCATCAAGGATGGTGAGATGGTGAGCAAGGCTTTGTAGAGAAGGATTCATGTTGAAAGGGAGCTAGGGCAGGTGCCTGTTGTTGATTTATTGTCCCTTAGGTCCAAATTCTCTTCTTATTGACTGTTCATCCTTTATTGCCTACAGCAGAGACAGAATCATTAACAATGTCCTTTTGCCAGCTCGCTCTGTGTTCTTCTTTGTTAGCAGTAGGTGCCCGAGAAACATTACAAGAGGAGGAAGATTTTGCTCTTCAGTGTTGAGATGTTTGTTGGACTCCTGTACTCTCATGGATTTTCTGGATTTGGTCCCTGCAGCAAGCCACAGCTATCAGCAGCTGTCCCCAGTAATCACTCAGCAGTATAGCCAAGTGCTCCTGGGGAGATGCCTCCTCAAGAACAAATACCAGATAATGACTCCCCAGTCAGATCCCCAAGTCCAGTGCAACAGTGACTTCTGTGTCATCACTGAGCTGTGGCCATGCCTGTTCTGACGCTGCCTAGACCTCAGTCTTGCGGGGAGGAGAGTCTTTCTCACATGCTCTACTCAGCTCAGGGGGTGCTGACTTTTTCTGCAACCATTCCTATATTTTTTCCAACCATTTCACTACATTCTCCTCAATCTTTGAATCATTTAACTACCTTGTTATAGTTAGTAAGAGACCTTTTGTATTCCAAGACACAAACAGAGACACTGGAGAACATGTCAAATTATCAAAAAGAGTTGAGAGTGCTGGCAAAGTGCAGTTGATATGATGTTGCGTACATCATATTGGGCAGGTAGTGAGGGTTGGAGGAAAAAATACTGTGATTTCTACTGTGGAGCTTTCAAGCTGGGAAGGTAGGTCTGCCTTCGTCTTTCATAAAGAGCCATCTTTAGAGCACTATGAAAGATAAACTTCTGTTGATAGTAAATATTTGGGCCAAAATGATGCTTGGGGGTTGCAGGGAGGGGGGAGAATCGGATTGTATCCTGGATCATAAGAGAGACACAAATCAAAATACTGAAGTGACACAGAGGATGAAGCCTTTGAAGGCTTTGATGACCTTTTCTGATGCAGAATGGAGAATGCCATTTGTGGTGGCATGGACCTGTAATTCCAGTGACTTTCAGATTAAATAAATGACAGATGGGGAGCTCACAATTTAGATTAAAAGTCTATAGGATAAGTTTGGGACAGATGCAAGAAATACTTATTTGTTTTAGACATATCAGTTTCGAATAAGCAGAGAGAGAGAGAGAGAGAGAGAGAGAGAGAGAGAGAGAGAGAGAGAGAGAGAGAGAGCAGCGTGTATAACTCTGTTTTGAGTGTATTTTACACAAGGTTCTCTGTTCAGTTAAGCTGAGTAATTATTCATGTAATCCCAACAAATTTAAACCAGGTTTTTCTCTCAAGGTAAATATGTTCCATGGGTCTGTTTTTCCAATGCATGTTCTGCTTTGGAAAGCTTTATAGGGATTTAGGATTTTTTTTTTCTCTTGAAACATCTTCCAGATGATGGAACCTTAAAATATAGAAGACAATGAATATTTTATTTTAAAAATATTTATATTTCACTAGTGTAGAATGAAGATGAGGGGCTCAATAAAGAAGGACTTACGAACAATGTCTCCCTTAAGCTATGTATTCAGACTTCGGCTTTTGTATGCCTTCACTTCAAAAAGCAGTTCTCTGGGGGTAGATTAATTCTGCAAGACATCTGCATTTCCAGAAGGTTGTGCTTGGTCTCTGAGTACTTTGTCTGGTAATGATTGGAGCTCTGGTGGCCTTCAAGGGATTGAAGACCTAGAGTAGATCACTCAGAAAGAACACCGCGTATGCACAGACTCCAGCCCAGGATGCTGTACACAGCACCTGCTGGAAAGAGCATGTCCACCTGTGCTGGCCAAGAGCTGGCTGCTGCCTGTTCCCCTGAGGTGGCCAACTGACAGGCATGCAAAGAGGCCTTTCAAAGCTGGCTTAGGATGTTCATGTCAGCCAGTTACGTAGAACCTAAGCCAGCAGCATTCTCCAGAACAAGCCAGTGTAGGGAGGATTGGAGCCCCATCAGAGTCCCATCATTCGTGATGTGGCAGGAATTGGTAAGTGTGTGACTTGTGGAGCACTAACATGATTCAACTACAAAAGGTAACCCGTAATAAATCCAATGAGATTCTTGTTTTTACTATTTTATTTAGCTAACTATTTACTTATGTTTTAAATGCTTGCATACAATCCTCTCTCTGCAGACACAAATTGAAAACCTAAAACAACCACAAACCTTAAAAATCATAAGATAGGAGAAGATCCATTCCCCTGTAACTTGGTGAGAATAATTCTGAAGTATGCTTGCTTCTCTCTGAAAAATAGAATGTAAACCACTGACTTATAGCGAAACTGTCTCTTCTGTTTACTAAGATGTGGCTCTGAGCTCTGTTTGGTTACTTCTTTTCCTTATTACTGCATATTCAATCAATTCTCTCTCTCTCTCTCTCTCTCTCTCAGTGTGTGTGTATGTGTGTGTGTCTGTGTGTGTGTGTGTGTGTGTGTGTGTTTATGGAAGGAGAGAGCTAAGAGTTTGATCTAAGTTTCCCCTGTTTTTTATGTAGACTTGAATTGCTGTAGGCTAGATCTATGATGGTAAAGAAAGGAACTTGAAGAATTCCATGCAGTCCATCTCATGTAAGCTATTAGTTCATTGGGAACAAATGTCTGTTTTATTTTGATGGTGTTAATTTCATGGTCTTTAATGAAACCTAAGGCACTTATATCATTTTTTCAAAGTCTTTAGGCACTCTGAATATATATTCTAGTTTTTAGATTGGTATTTTTTATGGGACTCCTGATTGCGTGAATGAGTGGGTTTTGATTCCTGAGTGTGTGAATGAGTTAACTTGACTCCCTGAAAAAGTTTCCTTTCGAGGACATTTATATGTTGTGGGGAGGCCTCCAGCATCTTGTTGCATCCTCTGTCCTAACGTTCCTCAGCCTTGTTTAAGGACTGAAGCGTAGCTTTTGTAGAAGGATTTCCACCTCGCCCGCCCCCCGCCCCCCCACATTGATACAAAGGATTGAAGACAGGAACTCAAGCGTGCTAGATAAATTCTCCACCTTATCTAGTTAAGTGATTCACCTAACAGTGAATTTACCTAATTCATTCCAAGCTTGGAATAGTACATTTCATAGGAAGCAGCTCACTTAACCCTCTTGAAATTCCAGTGGTCATGATTCTTTCTATAACTGCTTTCTACATCCAGGGTTGGGAGAATTACTTAAGTTTGAACAACAGGAACCATTTGTCAGGATTGGGAATGCAGAGTATACAATGCAAAGACATTGTGTGTGCTCATCACATACCTTATTGCCAGGCATGGACTAAGCCATTTTTCTGCAGAGGGAAGTTTGTTTTTTTGCTGTTCTGTTTTCTTCCAGAACCATGTACCACTTGTTCATGCATCTAATCCTTTTATTTACAACTTGCACGACATTTTCTCTTCACCAATACTTGCCATTCCAATACCTTTCCTCAGATTAACCTGTGACTTTGCAATTTAGTAACCTGTCATTATACATCTCTCTTCTCCTGGCCTAACTGGAGAGAATGTGAAGATGACAGATGAGGATGGGGGTCAAAGGATGTAGCAGCCTGTGCCCAGTTATAAAAACATCACTCTCCAGGCGACGGTGATGCATGCCTTTAATCCCAGGACTCGGGAGGCAGAGCCAGGCGAATCTCTGTGAGTTCGAGGCCAGCCTGGTCTACAGAGTGAGTTCTAGGACAGGCACCAAAACTACACAGAGAAACCCTGTAGTGAGAAAAAAATAAAAAGAAAACAAACAAACAAACAAACAAAACAAAACAAAAAACCACCAAAAACATCAATTCTCTAACTTTGGGGTAAATTCACTGTTAGGTAAATCACTTAACCTTTGTGAGTTTTAGTTTTGCCATCTGTAATAGAAGGAGTTAGACTAGAGTCATTTCTGTTCCAATGCCTTAATTCTAAGAGTCTTTGGGCTTCAAGCTAAGTTTGTATTGATTTCCATCTAGACAAAAGGAATGCTGGTCTTAAGCAGGCTGCAGAACAAAAAAATCAGAGGGGAAAAAATGCCTCAAACATGTAAAGAAATTGCAGAGAAATTGAATGTTATTACTGCCCTTATGCTGGGGAGAGGAGCAGGATTCCCCTGGGTGAGCTTCCAAGTCTGAATCATGGTATTTATTTATTAAGAGAGGCTACAGGTGTTCTGTGCTTGAGGAATAACAAGCCTAGCCAATGAGGGCATCACATTCTTTAGGACTCAGTAATTGTTTGGGGATTCTATGGTGCCCTAACAAGCTTCAGTTACTGACACTGTCAGACAAGTGAACTCTGTTGGAGAGTACAGCTGAACTGGCCAGATGTCTGCATGGGCCAAGGCCTCTCACAGATGGAGACCTGCCACTTGGGAAGCAAGGGTAGAGAAGAGCTACCACTTCTTTCAACTTGCAGAGGGTACGTTGATTCTGTCTTTCACAGTCAAGATTATCCAAATTCATATAGTGCTCCATAGTTGGAAGTTTCCCTGTGTCCTGCCCGGTCCACAGCCAGTCAGACCCAAGTAAACACACAGAGGCTTATATTAATTAAAACTGCTCGGCCATTAGCTCAGGCTTACTACTGACTAGCTCTTGTACTTAAATTCAGCCCATTTTGGTCAATCTATATGTCACCACATGTTACACGGCTTTACCTGTGTGCCATTACATACTGCTCCCTGGATGGTGGGCTGGCATCTCCCATAATTCTCCTTGTCTGTTTATCCCGCCTATACTTCCTGTCTGGCTACTGGTCAATCAGCATTTTATTAAACCAGTGTACAAAAGCATTATTCCACAGCATTTCCTTTTTTTCTGTTTAATTAAAAAGGAAAGTTTTAACTTTAACATAGTAAAATTATATATAACAAAACAGTTATCAAGCAAGAATTACAGTTACAATATCCAGTCTATTTATATTTGGCAAATTCAAAGAAAATAGTCTATTTATCCTATATTTATGAGTCTTAGGTTTTATATCTAACTTATCTTTTATCAATACTAAGGAAAATTATAACAATATAAATAAATTTCTAAATGATCTTATTAAATATAAAACACTGATCCAAATATAGAGGTGAAAGCCTTAGATCAGGGAAATAAGGAAAGCCACCAGTCAACCTTGTAAAACATTTTTAAACAAATTGTGCTTTAAAAGTAGGTTCAATAACCTACTTTCATCCTATCATATCTATATTATCTCTTTTTCTTCTTTAGAAAGAGATTGCATTTATAATCAACCCCCTTTAAATAAAAATAAACATTTATAAACAATATTTTGGGAATTTGGGCATAGCTTCTCACACTACTTCCTGCTGGTAAAGGGCGCTGGTATTCTTATGGGGATCATGAGAAAATTAAGAATTATGGTCAAGTCCTGACTGGAACAGTATATGATGCTGTATTCTCTGAGCCAGTTGCCTTGAAGCTGTTCTGGATGTTGAATCATCTGTAGACCTATCAGGAGTTCTTCCTTGATCAAACCATATTAGCCTGGAAGCAATCCACAGGTTCTCATCTTCTGTAGAAACAAAAGCAAAACCTCTTTTCCAAAGCAACATATCCTTAGACATAAATTTTGAAATCGAGATATCTTTAAAATATACATATTGATTTAACTCAGTAGCTTTTACAATCAAATGTCTTTCTGCAGTTAAAAATCCCAAAGACAACACAATCCAGATTCTCTGTGTGATATCCATCTTTATGTGGCTTATTTTTTATATTACCTTTACTGTCTCTTTAAAGACTTTATCTTTTTAAACCATTTCTTCATATAACTGTCTATATTCATTTTCTTCTCTCTTCTAAGCCTACATACATTTTTATACACATAGTAAACTATTTAGAGGTTTATTTAATCTGAATCTGACTTATTGTGAATCTATTGCTTTAAACTGCAGAATGACTAGGACTGAAATGGCAGCTTTGGTTGCTGGCTCCGCCCACCTCAGCTTACCAACATGGCGAAACTATAATTACCACCAGCTGTAGGAACCATACTCACCAACTCTGGGAAGCAGTGGATCTATGCTTCCATCCAGTAAAAACCTTTTTTTTTTTTTGTCTGTACTAGCAAAAGCTAAATCCACCATGCAGCATAATGTGTGCCTTGGAGATGCCTCTGTGTACTGCTGTGGGAATCCGCCAAGCTGCAGGTCAAAATGTAAAGAAATTGCAGAGGAATTGAATGTTATTACTGCCCTTATGCTGGGGAGAGGAGCAGGATTCCCCTGGGTGAGCTTCCAAGTCTGAATTGTGGTATTTATTTATTAAGAGAGGCTACAGGCATTCTGTGCTTGAGGAATAACAAGCCTAGCCAATGAGGGCATCACATTCTTTAGGACTCAGTAATTGTTTGGGGATTCTATGGTGCCCTAACAGGCTTCAGTTACTGACACTGTCAGACTGTTGGAGAGTACAGCTGAACTGGCCAGATGTCTGCATGGGCCAAGGCCTCTCACAGATGGAGACCTGCCACTTGGGAAGCAAGGGTAGGGAAGAGCTACCACTTCTTTCAACTTGCAGAGGGTACGTTGATTCTGTCTTTCACAGTTGAGATTGTCTAAATTCATATAGTGCTCAATACATATTTTCTTTTTAGTGTTTAACTCATAGATTATTAAGACAAAAATTACCACTTAAGCTTATATCCTAAAAGATGAGGAAAAAAGACATAACTTATGGGCTAAATTATGGGCTGGACAGCAAAGAATTTCTCATGGACTGTAGTTAGGAGTATGGACCTGTGACTTAGCACATTTACCCTCAAAAGTAACATGTGGATATTGTTCATGCAGTCACAGCCACTGTGAGTTCATGAGTACAATGACCATAGATACTGTTTCACTGTCCACTACCTCTGGCACTTATAGCCTTTGGACCCTTTCTTCCATAACGATCCCTGAGCTTTTGGGAGAGTAGGTATGCCAGAGATGTCTCCTTTAGAGCTGAGCTTGACACACTTCCTTATTCTCTGCACATTGACTCCTTGTTGGTCTTTGGTGAGATGCTATCTACTGTGAAAAGAAGCTTCTCTGATGAGGGCTTAGTCTATAGCTTTAATGGTAAGAACATAGAGGACAGTGTAATACTATGCCAGTTATCATAATAATAGTATTAGGGGTTTTGCTCAGTTAACAGTACCAGTGAGTTCCACCTTGTGGAGTTGGCTTCAATACTCTTAAAGGTATGTGAGAGAAATAAGAAGACTCTGTGTGTATGTGTGTGTGTTGTTTATGTACATGTCTCTGTGTGGATGTATTCATGCCTGTAGGTAGATATTCATCATGTATGTGTTTGTGCTGAAGCAGAAGTCAATGGCAGGCATCCTCGGTTCCTCTCTGCCTTAATTTTTGAGACAAGATCTCTCTCTGAATTTGGAGCTCATGGATTCAAATAGACTGGCTAGGCTATGAGCTTCAGGGCTCTACTAGACTCTGCTACCTTCCTCTTCATTGCTAGATAAGTGCTGCTATGCCAGGCATTTACAGAAGGGTTGGGGATCTGAACTCAGGTCCTCAGGTTTGTCTGGCAAGCACTGAGCCGTCTTGCCAAAGCTTTTTGTTGCAGTGAAATGACTCTGTGACAGTGTTGTGTTTCTGGATTTCTCTTCCTCATGTTTGTTACAAGCTATGAATAAAATATTTAAAATTCAGGGTTTTTTTTTTTTTTTTGCCTGTTTTCTTCACTGCTTCCAACACTACAAAGAAAGTTTTCTGAAAGCGTTTAATTTTGGTCATTTCTTTTTCTCTAAGGCATGGCACTTACCCTCTTTAACTCTTACAGATAGGGTAAAGCATCTGTCAGTAGCATGTGAGCTAGATTATCTGCCTTTCTAAACAACAGAGTAGTTTATGTTTGCTTCACATTTCTTCCACTAATAGCTGAAGTTTTTTTTTTAAACACATTTTGATAGACATGTAAAATCCATGCTTCATGCATGGTTTATCTTGGTGACAAATTAAAATATCATATTTATATATATGTATGTATTATATGACTATCCAGATTTCAGGTCATACAGTACAAGTACACACCTTATTACTGAACACAAATAGAAATGAGATTAATTTGTTCCATAAAACATTAAACCTGCCAACGCAGCAAACTGTTGAGGATAATGATGATGATGATGATGATGATGATGATGATGATGATGATAAGTTAGTGTAACATTCAAGCATGATAATTGTGTGGGGAAATGAATAATGCACATGAGGAGATATGTGTATTTAGGTAAGGGCACTTTAAGCCCATCATATTATCTCTCTCTAATCAGAACCCAATAGATAGAGTAGCCATACTTGGGTTATATGTCTGTTATGCTAAAGTGCTCATTCTCAATCATTCTAAGTGCAAAAGCTTAGACAAGGTTCACTTCATGGAACATGATAGATTACACAAATAAAGTGCATTTTTTCCAGTGTCTTCTTCGCAAAAGAAAGGAGTGTGTTGGGCTGCGTTTGAGGGTGACGACTGAGATGGACAGGAGTGGGATGGGACCTAAATGGTGACAGTGTACTCAGTTACTGAACACGCAGTGTGTGTGTGTGTGTGTGTGTGTGTGTGTGTGTGTATGTGTGTGTATGTGTGTACACGTACGTGTGTAATGATATAAACACAGCACTCATGTATGAAACTCTCCAAAGAAAAATAAAACAAAAACCAACTGGATCTTCAAGGAGGGACTCGTAAAAATGAAGTAATTCTCACGGCAACAATACAGTTTCCTATGATCTTGTGCAATACTGGTTGCTATGACAGGGAAAAAAGAGCTTTCACAACGACAAACAAATGCTTCTCCTGAAGTGCCACTTTACTTCTACTCTCTACTGACTGGCTGAACGTCTAGGCCCCGACCCAAAAGTAAGGAGGCCAGAAAGCACACTACCCTGGCCTGGAAGTGATAGAGAATGTAAGGCATTTGGCAGGAAATGAATAGGATGTTCTTGTATTGGCGATCTGCCTTCCTGGTTGCCCATTTGGGTGCTGTAAACTTCAAACGGTAGAGCTGAAATTCACATCTGCAGGGGGAGCGTTTTTAAAGCCGGTTAGAATACAGTCTGTTGTGTTAGAACTGAAGATGCTCTGTGACAGCCAAGTCACCATTAGCACTAGAAAATCTGAATCAAAACTCAGAAAGTGTGAAACAAACAAACAGCAACAACAACTACAACGAAACAGGGTCTTCTCCCTTCAAGGAGGATGGAGCTAGAGATATGACTCAGTTGCTAATGTGCTGGCTTTATATACTCGAGGACCCAAGTGTGATCTCTGGAAGCCAGGCAAAACAGCAAGGAGTGGAGTATGCTTGCAATCCCAGACTGGGAATGGTGGCATCCTGGGGCCTGCTAGTCAGCCAGCCTGTACCAATCGGTGAGCTCAAATCCAGTTAGAGACTCTGCTAAAAGGTATTAAAAAGGAAGGGAAGGGGAAATGCAAATGGTATCTGCAGAACAGTACCTAAGGTTACCTCTGACTGCCACACATGTGTGCACAGACACCCTCATCCACACAAATATGCACGTACACACACAGACACACACAGACACAGACACACACACACACACACACACACACAGACACACACAGACACACACACACACACAGACACACACAGACACACACACAGACACACACACACACACACACACACACACACACACACACACACACACACCATGGTAAAAAGCAGAACATATTCCTTTCTTGGTGGTCTCTTCCTTGATGTCTGATGGTTTCCTCCCTGTTGTAACGTTACCTTTCCTACACTGCAGAGGTTATTACATGGCCTGAGTAGGTCTTCATGTATCCTGAAGCATCATTTTTTTTTTCTGGGTCATGAACATCTGAGTTTACCTCTCTCAAAGAACCCACAAGGGCAAAGAATAGCCGTAAGAATAGATGGCCAAGAACCTGTAGTAGAAAGGTAGGAAGGTTCAGAAGGCAGGACTTTGTATTAAAGGCTTGAGGACCTCATGCATGCTCTGCTGGGTCATTGGAATCCACTTACAAAATGTATCCTCAAAGAAACACTTTTATGGTGAGCATAAATGAGTCTACTTCAAGGACTCTCTGAGTTCTGAGCCTTGTAGAGCTGCATTAGTTGCATGATCATGAGATTGACCTAATGGGAACACCCAGACAAAAGGGCAGGACTATAAAATAAACTAACTCAAATTAGCAGTGTTCTACAGCTTCATAAAATTCTGTTGCCTATTTCCGAACTCGAGGCTGTAGTATATAGTAGCAGTTAAGGTGGAAATGTCATGCTCTGGTGCTGTTGAATCCAAATGTTCAGTCTGGTGTGGGGCACTATGCAGACCAGGAGCTTTAATGGCAAGTGAGCTGAGCCGGAGTTCCAAAATCTACTGTGGGCATTTGGCCTGTGAAAACACAGCTCTGATCATCATTGTCGTCACATGTACTATCTGTGGGCTTTGGGTAGCTGTCTTGTTCTGTAGGGGCAGCCATAAGCAACTAGCCCACACTAGGTGATTGAGGTAGTGATAATTAATTTCTCACACTTGTGGAGGCTGGAAGTCCAGGATCAATGCCTTCATGGCATCAATGTCTCAGAAAACCTTAATAATGCTCCAAATCTCCATCTTCAAACACCATCAGATTGGAGGTGCATTCAGCACGAGGATAGAGACAATCCAGACATTCAAACCACAGCAATAACTAGTGGTCCTTATGTTTATTATTATTCTAGCCATTATAGTTAGAGTCTCAAGTTGAGGTTGGCTATTGCTTTATGGATAATAAATGGTGACTAACCTCCCTGCCTCTTGGAATCAAGACATTTTGAGACATTAATGATCACCAAAGAAGTCTGCAAGTTTGTTATCTTTTATAAAGAGAGTGACTAGACAGGATTTCCCCCTACATCATATTTTCAGTTCTAATAAAGAATGGTGTCTATGTTCTTTTGCAACTTAATATTGATATAAGTGACATAACATCGCTTTTTTTTTCATCTCTTCATATAAAGCATAGGATTTGGATAGACACTCTTGAATATCAAGTCCAATTTAAGAACTGATGTTATGGCTACTAGAGTTGAATATAACTTCTCACTCCTCTCTGTATCTCCATCTCTTCCTTGTTCCTGTGAGGAAACACCACATTTAACAGGATTTTCCCTTGGCTTTTTCTTTTAAAACTGTTATACATATGGCGATACTATTCCACAAAATAGACTGACACTATAGTTCAAAGCAGCACATATATCAGCTATCTCTTAGGTTATAGAAAGCTGCTCTATAATTCAACTGTTTCAAAATAGCAAACCTATTATTTCGGTTTTTGAGTCACAGCAAGCATACTGGTTTTCAAGGATGTCATAACTAAGTACTGAAAACTAGGTCATTGAAAAGAACGTAATATTTTTGCTCTTTTGCAGTTCCAGAAGTTAAAAGTCTTTCATGAAGATGTCAGCAGGGCTACACTCTGCCAGAAACTTGCAAAGGGTTATTTCCTCACATTTTCCTGGTTTTGGTGTGGCCTACAGTAATCTCTCCATGTGTGTTTGCTTTGGCCACCTAACTCCATTCTCTGCCTTCATCATCCCATTACATTTCACTGCTGTCTCTGTGGTCTCATGACCACCTTTCTGAAGGTGGACACATGGACACCACTGAAACCGGAGTAGGCTCCTCCCCTCTTCCAATATGATTTAATTCCAGTTCACTGTACGACCTCATTTCACCTTACTGGACCTTAAGGAGTGCTGTTTCCAATCAGGTCATGTTCTGAGTTAGTAAGATTTGATACCTCAACTCACCTCTTTTCGGTAGACAGAATTGAACCCACAATAGCAAGTGGGGAAGAATAAGAGGCGGCACTAAGACAGGAGGAACTTCTTGGAATCTGATCTCTTGTTGATCTGTTGTATCCTGTTCACTGGAAGTGGGGCAGGAAGTCCAGCCCCCACGCAAGGGGAGAGGCACTGAGTAGTCACAAGAAGGGCAAGAAGGAAGATTATAGGCAGCATTTAGGAGGCTGCCTTCCTCATATGTACTGTCTTTTACTGTCTCCAGAATTATAAAAACTAGTACTTTGCATGCTTTTTCAGAACTTTGACTTTTCACTCACTCAATTTGCATTTTATTTACAGAGTTTAGTTATAATTTTCATCCATTCATTAATTTTCACCAGTACAAAAATTGTATTAAAAAAATATGTCATGTGATGTTGTTCCCAATAATATTCTTGACATTAATCCAATTCTGTTTTAACTTTACCCCAATGCATATAAAACTATCAAAACTGGAGTAACATAAGATTTCTTTATAGTTCTATCGATCCTTAAAATTTACCCCATCAAGGATCATCAAAATAATATTATGTTTCTAAATCATACAAGTTAATTCTTTTTTCCACATGATTCTGGATATAACATGATATGCAGTTAAATTTATTTATTCTGTTTCTTTTCTATTATTAGCATTGCCTTTTCTTTTATATTGTTCTTGAATATGCAAAAACATAATAAAATAAAAGTATATAGCAAATGGACATTAACGGAAATCTTTTCTAATCAGGACTCCTATGTTTCCATGACACTAGTACTAATAATTTCAGTTTTGCCTTTCCAGAACACACACACACACACACACACACACACACACACACACACACACACAGACACACACACACACAGACACACAGACACATAGACACACACAGACACACACACACAGACAGACACACACACACACACACACACACACCCTCATTGTTTTCTTTCCACAAAGGTTTTCTAGAGTTTGTCATGTGACACATCTGACCTTTTCTTTTTTACCCTTAAAAATATACCCCGAAGCCCATGTACTGTCAGAAAATAATGATTGTTGCCAACAATCACTCATGTTGGCATCTGATATCACAGTATTCTTACTGTAAGTTATTGAACTGGTTCCTTATCAATAGAAAGGCTTTCTCCAGCATTTTCCCATCACATAGAATGTCATATTTAGTTATTAGATAGAAAATATTTTGTTTTTTTGGGGGGAACAATTTATTAACATTTAGATATTGGATTATTGGATCAAATTGTACAAACATTACCAACTATATAGCTAAATATTAGAAAGTTCTTCTCAAAAGTGCTAATATCTTTCATGTTCCTATCAGGCATGTAAACGAATGGCCATTTTCACCCCCCTCCCCCCGACCCCCAGTAACAATGCTGCTAAAATTGGGTTTTTGCCAATCTGATACAATGATAAAAGTAATCTAGCTACATTTTCCAGCTTTGGGAATAAAATTTTTTTTTGTAGTCGTCCCTCATGATCCTCTAGTTTTTATTGGAGTCCGTTATCACACCCCTTTTCTATTTTTAATTTTATCTATTTGGATCTTCTCCATTTTACTTTTGATTAGTTTGGCTAGGCGAGGGATGTTTTTCTGTTTTTGTGGTGGTTGTTGTTTAGTTTTGTTTTTCTTTATAAAGAACCAACCTTTTCACGACATCTGTGGAACCCATGTCCTTTAGTGTCCATTTCATTAATTTATGTCCCTGTCTTTATTATGTGCTGTCATTCAGTACTTGTGTGTTCACCTTTATTTTATTTTTTTCTAACAACTGGACTTATTAGTTTATTGGAGGCCTGATTTTTTTAAACCTAAGTATTCATAGGCAGAAACCTTCTTCTTGGAACTGCCTTTGCTGTATCCCAAAGATTCTGATAAGTTTCCCTTCATTATCATTTGATTCTAGGAAGTTTTAAATTTCTGATTATTTTGATGGTTTACCGTTCATGAGAGTGTGCGGCTCAGTCTCCAAGTATTTCTATAATTTCTCTTGTTGTCTTGCCGTGGTCTAGTGATACAATAAGTCACTTTAAGTCTTTTGAATTTGTTGGGACGTGCTTTGTCTCTCATAGTATGGTTTATTTAGAGAAGATTCCATGGGATGGCTGCTAAAAAATGTGTATTCCTTAGTTTTGGATAGACTATTCTGTAGGTATCTCTTAGTTGGTTTATGATACAGTTTAAATTGGAAGGTTTTTGAATTTTGGTTTGGATAGCCTATCTGATGGTGGAGTATTGAAGTCACCTATTATTATTGTATCAGGTCTCATGTGACATATTATCCCCATTACTGTTTGTGTTATGAAATTAGAAATGCCAAGAATCGGTTGAAAATATGTATGCATATTTACAGTAGCTGTATCTTCTCATGAATTATTATTTTGATTAATATGTGGTGTTCTTTGTCTGAATAATTTTGTTTTGGACTCTGGATTGTTGTATAGTAGTGCCAGCTTGTTTTCATCTTCTATTGGTTTGACAGACTGACTTCCATCCTTTGATCTTGGTCTGTGGTTCTATGTGTCTTTGAACAAAACTAATAGCTTGACCTTGCTTTGTGATATAGTCAGTTAGTCTACATCTCTTCATTGTTGATTTGAATCTATTTACATTTAAAGTTATTAATAAGAGTTGTTTACTAATTCCTGTAATTTTGTTGGTTATTTTTCTGGCTGTTAGACTGTTTGTTCTGTTCTTTCCCTTCCATTAATATTAGTATGGATGAATTAATTTCTAGCTCTCCTTTGTTCATCAATTCCTCTAATGAAACTTATTCTTCCCTTTGCTTTCATGTTTGAGACATTAATAAAATAATAATAATAATAATAATAATAATAATAATAATAATAATAATAATAATTTGTGCATATGTTTGTGCACCTGAGTGTTCATATGTGTACCACACACCCAGGGAGGTCAGAAAAAGATACTGGATGCCCTGGAACTGGAGCTACAGGTGGTTGTGAGATACCATGTAGGTACTGAGAATTGAACTCTAGTCCTCTACAAGAGCAACAAGTGCTCATAACTACTGAGTCATCTCTCTAGT
The DNA here is from genome assembly GCA_902168415.1 of Peromyscus melanophrys. NCBI lineage: Eukaryota > Metazoa > Chordata > Mammalia > Rodentia > Cricetidae > Peromyscus > Peromyscus melanophrys. The sequence goes on along the minus strand of CABHPR010151392.1, from coordinate 36,811 downwards.
CCTGAGACCTGTGATTTTTCCTTCTCTATGCATTATAATACTTTAAGCACCATCTGTGGTACCAGCTTGATGGTCACGAACTGTCTTAGTTTGTACCTATGTTGAAATGTTCTTGCTTTTCTATCAATCTTAAGGGACAGCTTTGATTTATACAGCAATATTTGGTTGGCAGTTATTTACTGTTTGATCTTAAAATATGGCATTCTACCTTTTCCTATGCTTTAGGATTGCTAATGAGATGTATGATCTCATTCTGACCTGTGTGCCCTTATAGATGAGTTGGCCATTTCTGTTTCAACTTTTAACATTGTTTTGTGTTGTTGTTGTCTTTTTGGTATTTTTGTTATAATATGTTATGGATTGTTTATTCATCATGTGTATTTGAGGGTTTAAATGCCTATCATTGTTGCCCATTTCATTGTCTAGATTTGGGAATCATTCCCTATGGTTATATTTAACATGTTTTCTATGTTGTTAATTTTTATCTCAGATAATTTTTTTGCCCATGGAGTCCTAGGTTTGGTATTTTGATCATGTCCCAGAGTACTTGAACATTGTTGTAATGCTTATTTCTTGTTTGTTTTTCTTTCTTTATTGATGTTTGAATGTAGTATTTCTTCAATTATGTCCTCCATGTCTGATTTAATTTCTTCTTGTTGTCTGAGTCCATTGGCAATAATTTCTACTGTACTTTAAATTCTACTCATTGAGGCTTTCATATATAATTATTCTGGTTTTATTTATTTATTTTTTATTTTGAAAAATCTCAACTTCTTTTCTAAGTTTTTGTATTTGTGTTCTTAACTTTTTATCATATTGGTGATTTTCTCACAGACTTTTCTTTTTTGGTTTTTCGAGACAGGGTCACAAACTCTTCTTACTTTGTTTTCTGTGTTGCTGTTTTTCCTCTTTATGTCCTGGACTGACTTCTCCCATTTATGTGAATCCTTCTGAGGTAATTCATAATTTTTATCAGCAAACTTTGGCAATCTTCATCCAATGTTTTACCTATCTCAGTACCTTTGAATCAGTAGCTGGAGAGTTATGATCTTCAGGGAAGTCCTCTTCTTCACCGTTCATGTTTCTTGTATTTCAGAGTTGCCACTTGTACATGTGGTGGCTTGAGAGCTAGTTTGACTTTATCTGGTGATTGTATTTATTTTGTAGCAAACTTTTGTGACTCCAATCCAATCCAGGGAGGTAAAACAAACAAACAAACAAACAAACAAACAAAAACAAAACAAAACAGCCACAAATTGTAACAACACCTAACTATACAAAATAGTGAGAAAAACTTAAAATTGATTAAAATTCACTAGTATATCACCGTTAAATAGATAATGATAATAACTAGTACAGAATGTGCCATGAAAGTAAAAAGAAAATATGATTCACTTATGGTAAATGTGGAAATAGTGAGAGAGGAAGGAAGAAGGAAAGAGGGGAAATAGAGACTGGACAAAGTTAAATAAATGAAAGGAAAAAGAAGAAAAAGAGTGGAGAAAAAATAACCCAAGGACAGAGCAAAGAGTGCTGCATTAGAATAAAAGAAAATAGTCAGAAAATTATTTCCCAATGAGAAAGTTGGAAAGCAAGTTTGGAGTGGTTTCCTTTTGAGTCCTTGAAACTTGAGAGAATTCCAGGTATATCATGGAATAGGAGTTCCAACTGGACTTGTGGGACCTTTTATTTCCTGTGGTTTATGTTGGCATTGAGCCTGTGTTGAACCAGGGTCTGATGCCCACCAGAGTGTTCACTTTAGTAACTTTCCAGTTTTGAGAACCATGGCCTCTGCTAGCCATATTTATATTTTCGGTCTGCGAGCTGGGTAGATTCTCTATTCTTTTATTCCCATGATCATACTTGACAAGTTGGCTAATATTCTGGCTGAGAAAAGGTCTACCAACTATGATGGGAGAGTAGGAAACCACCACAGCCTTGAGATACATAGAGGAAGAACATCAGTCATATTGATTTAGAGGGCCTTGCTTTCTTGGTGTTCTCCATCCCCTCTGGCTCTTATCTTCTTTCTCCCTCTTCTTCCTCAGGGTCCCATGAAACCTGAGGGTAGAGATATGTTGGAGACATCCCATTTAGGGTTTAGTGTTTTGAATTCTCTTACTCTCTGCCTATTGTCTGGGTATGGTTCCCTGTATTTGTTCCCATCTGCGGCAGAAGGAAGCTTCTCTGGTGAGGGTTGAGCAAGGCACTGCTCCATGAGTATAGCACAGTATCAAGAGGAGTCATCCTATTGCTAGGTTATGTGGTGATATTGTGTTCCCCAAAATATTGCACACCCTAATAAATTTATTTGGGGTCAGAGAACAAAACAGCCACTAGACAGACATAGAGGCCAGAAAATGGTAGCACACACACCTTTAATCCTAGCATTCCAGAGGCAGAGATCCATCCGGATCTCTGTGAATTCAAAGCCACAGTGGAAACAGCCAGGCATGGTGATACACGCCTTTAATCCTAGGAAGTGATGACAGAAAGCAGAAAGGTATAAGACATGAAAACCAGGAATTAGAGCTGGTTAAGCTTTTAGGCTTTTAGAAGCAGTTCAGCTGAGATTCATTCTGGATGAGGACTCAGAGACTTCCAGTCTGAGGAAACAGGATCAGCTGAGGAACTGGCAAGGTGAGGTGGCTGTGGCTTGTTCTGTCTCTCTGATCTTCCAGCATTCACTCCAATACCTGGCTTCGGGTTTGATTTTATTAATAAGACCCGTTAAGATTCCTGCTACAAGGTTGCTTTAGTAGAACAGTAGTATTTGATTTTCTCCTAGGTCTCTAGTTTATCTAGTCTCAGGTGCTTGGCTACCCAAGGAACAGCAGCTAGTCCTTGAGTCAAATCAGATGTTGATTGGTTACTCCCGCAAACTTTGCACCACTATCACACTAACATATGTTGCAGGCAGGACACCATTGTAGACTGATGGGTTTGTGGCTGGGTTGGTGTTTATGTTTCTCCATTAGTAGGATGCAGAGTACCTTTCTGTATTAAGAACACCAGCCCATAGGGTTGAAGAATCAAGGTAGGCACCAGCTTGACTTCTCCATGTTCAGTGAGTTACGTCGGTGTTGTCTCCAGTAGTTGAACAAGACAAAACAAACTCAATGGCATCTTTGGAGGTTCTTTGTTTCATAATGCTGCGATAAGCTGAATGAGAGTCCTTCAGGTGAATATCCAGGAGTGGTACAGTTGTGTCATGTGGCAGATTGACTGAGTCTGCCTTAAGAATACTACCTTTAAAATGGTGTATATTGCGTAATCGTATGCTACAACTATTCATATTCAATTGATTTAGGTCTATTGGTTACATTCATCCATTTTCAATCTATTTATAACTTCTTTGTATCTTAAATGTTTATAGAATATTTTTACCATCTTGGTTAGCTATTATTGTCACATTATTTGTTTTAATGACTGTTTTCAGGATTGTAGCACAGATTCTAACTTTTCATATTCTACTCAACTGTTAATCTTATATCATTTCAGGTACAATGTAGAAACTCTGCAGCTTCAATCATACTTTTCTATTCCTCATTAGGATATAGCTCTTTGTCACACATTATAAACTCACAAAGTAATTATATTTGCTTTGAATAACTGTACTTTTTAGAAGTTGGAAGGAAATAGTCTTTCATAGTTACTATGCACTGAACTCTTCTGGTGGTCTGCATTTCTTTCTGATGACCCAGTGCTCTACTTTCCTTGAGCTTAAAGTTAACTTTTAGGGCTGGGGAGATGACTTGGTGGTTAAGAGGACAGGCTGCTGCTCTCCCAGAAAATCCAAGATGATGCCAAGCACTCACATGGTGGCCCACAACTGTCAGTAACTCCAGTCTCATGGGATCTGATACCTTCTTCTGGCCTCTGTGGGCGCTGCATATACATACAGCACAGAGATCCATGCAGGCAAAACACACATGAACACACATATAAATCTTTTAAAAAAGGGGTTTATTTTAGCATTTTTTTATAGTACGTGCTGTAGTGACAAGTTTGCTTGGTTTTCTTTCATACGAAAATGTCTTCCTTTACTGTCTGTATTAATTGCTTTTCTCATTGTTATATCAAAATACCTGAAAAGAAACAACTTAAAGGAGGTAGTGCTGTGGAATAATCCTTCTGTACACTGTGAAGATTTGTTGTGGTTTAATAAAGAAGGTGACTGTCCAGTAACTGAACAGGATAAAGTTAGGTGGGAGAGCCAAACTGAGAATGATGGGAAGAAGAAGGGCAGAGTCAGAGGAGTCGCCAGCAGACACAGGGCAAAGTGAGGTGAGCATGACATACTGAGAAAAGGTACCAAGCCTCATGGCAGAGCATAGATAAGAAGTATGGGTTAATTTAAATGTAAGAATTAGCTCATAACAAGCCTGAGCTATTGGCTGGGCATTTGTAATTAATATGAACCTCCGTGTGGCTACTTGGGACTGGCAGCTGGGAAAGAAAGCTCAGCCTACAAAGTAGCACTTATTTTGGCTCATGTGAAAGAAAGGTTAAGAACTGTAATGGGGAAGACATGACATTAGGGGTGTGAGGCAACTGGTCACCTGCCATTCACAATCAGGAAGCAGAACAAGAAATTCTGGTGCCCCCAGGCATTTTCTCAATTTTATGCAGTCAAAAAGATGTAATGGTGCTGCCTATATTTAACACAGGTCTTCCCCTTTTTAGCTAAATGTTTTTTTTTTTTTTTTTTTTTTTTTTTTTTTTGGTTTTTCGAGACAGGGTTTCTCTGTATAGCTTTGCGCCTTTCCTGGAGCTCACTTGGTAGCCCAGGCTGGCCTCGAACTCACAGAGATCCGCCTGCCTCTGCCTCCCGAGTGCTGGGATTAAAGGCGTGCGCCACCAACGCCCGGCTAGCTAAATGTTTCTAAAAATACCCTCTTGAACAAACCCAGAAGTATGTTTCCATGGTGTTTTAAAATCCCACCGAATTCATAAGATTAACAATGACAAGCCCAGAGCTCTGTTGTTGGACACCTAGGTTGTGCTTATAACTTAGCTGTTGTGAAAAATAATGCCACCGTAAATACTGATGTCCAACTATCTCTGTGATATATTGACCTGGAACCTTTCAGATAAACAGCTGGGGGTAGTATGATTGGGTCACATGGTTATGATGCATGGCACTAATTAAAACTGGATCAATCTTAGTGCTGTGGAAGTCAAGATACTTAATGCTATAACTACCCATCTCTCCTTGAGGGAAAATAATGGAAATCAGTGCCTCCCTGATAGATCTGCTCTTATGAGCCATTAGCAACACTTGGTTATCATTGGCCAAGACAAACTTAAGTGTGAGTGACTGAAGAGACTTCAGCAAGGGTGAAGGGTGGGTATTTTGAGGGAACAGGGCATGTGAAGGATGGTATTTGATAAACACTTTATTGGTCCTGAAGAGATTGTGTTCACAGGTCACTTAAGAAGTAGGGTAATTCAGCAGGTACTTTGGAACTGGTATGCATACTTTAGTGGTTTTGCTGAGTTCCATAATTAGATATGATACTTATGAGTTAGAATAGTAGATCTGAGTGCTTTAGATCAGCATGTAAATCAGGTTCACAAGGTAAAAATGAAGTCAAGAGAGAGGGAGAAGAGAGAAGGGCACAGCAGGTGAATGGGTCTGTTTGGAAGCAACCCAGTCTCACTGAAACCACTGGAAGCTGGAGGTACACAGCAACCCTACAGTTCCATCAGCACCCTAGCCACTGTCAAATCACTAACGCTCTTGTTTGGAACCCTTCACCTACTCATGCTCCTGTAGGCAAATCCAACTAAATTCACTGCTTCACTAAGCTCGATGTTAGTGGAGGAATCTTCATGGTGTGTCATTGGTGACTTCCCTGGAATGAATAGACATTCTTTGCCACTCCAGAGAAAGTTCATGTCGTTCTTCGAGCAAATGATTTCTGGTTGGATTGAAAGCCTGTATCACAGGCTGGAGTTCACCTCTGCTATTAAGCTAGAACGATGGGTCAATGGCTATGGGGGTCCTAGGTTCTAGCGGTGAGAAGATTACCATTGTCTTGTTAAATGGGTGTATTACTGTGTGACACTATTCTTGGGGAGACATGACCAAATGTCTTCTTATCCAAGACACAGATTTAATCACAGACCAAAGTATGGATTAACATCAAAATCCATTTTAGTGACCCAATGAGTTTTACTTACAAGCGCAAAAATGGCTTGAAGACAGCGGTATCACCAAAGTCCACCTCAGCATGGGCTGCAGATCATGAAAGCTCAAGGCCTGGAGCACACTGGAGCATCTCAAGGCAGCTCCACAGGTTGGAAAATGTCCTTCCAGGCAGCTCAGTTAGTGTGAGCCTCTTCTGGGTAACAGAACTTGTCCTCTGATTTTCCCAGGTGGCTTGGCTCACATCTGCTTCTTCTAAGTGGTTTGGATAATCTGTTTCTTTCAGGGGGTCTGGCAGGTCTGAGCTTCTTCTAGATAGGTCAGCTTGTCTAACAGTATCTTTCAGCAGTTCTTACTGAGAATATATGCTAGGGGAATAAGGGGCCTAGTTAATCTTGTCAGTTTCAGGGACTTCCTGAAAACACTGAATTATTTACTTCCTGAGCTTAACAATCTTCTCTTGAGAATAGAATGCTTTACAACCCTTAGAACATCAAACTGTTTCATTTCCCCTTGAACATCCTACATCTTAAGGAGTTTTCTCCTAAGAACATCCTGTTGTTTTGCCTTCCATTAACATCCTGTGTCTAATAAGCCTTCCTCTAAAATGGAAGGTTTTTAGTCCCTTAGCCAACAGCTACACAGCTGATGTGCCTGTCAAATTGCCTTCTAAATATTTGTTTGTGTTTATATTCATAGATTATGCTGTTGTCAATCTGGGTAGTAGCATTTTTTCCCCCATTGGGTGGTAGTTATTGCAGAGTCAAAACCTGTCAAGCTCCTGAGAATAAGAGACAACGTGGCCTAATTACTCATCCATGAATAGAAAATAATCAGGTATTTACATCACCCCTCCAAGGCTCAGGAAACATTATAGATTGAGGCATAGAACTAAAGTAAGAACTAGAGGGAAGGGAGAATTATTTGGTACTTATTTTTATTTCCTTTGAATTATAAAAGGAAGGTTTATAAGACTCAGAAATTTAAATTTAAAGAAACAACAATCAAGAAGGACAGAAAGTTGCAAGATTCATCAGGTAGCTCCCAAACAGTAAAAATCAGTAAACAATTGTTGGGCTGGGGGACTCTCCAGTGGAGCTGAATGCAAGTTGGACAGGGAGCGCTGGGTGCAGTTTTAGTGAGGCATCTAGAAGTGTGCTTGTGTTTCTCCAGGAAAAGCCTCTAGGCTAGAAAACGACAGGTATTTCTGTTGTCATTTTCATACTAATGCCATACAAGCAGGTAGCTCATTACTTGCACATTTATTCTTTTAAATTTCAAATTCCTTTCAGAATCTGTTTCTCAACTCTCTCTATTGAATTTGGGTTGTATTTAAGAAATATTTTGTCTAGAGTTTGAAATATTGCCTTTATGAAGCTCAAATAAGATAGAAGCATACTCAGCAATGCCGAAGAATTATTGTATATGCTCTTCAATCATGAGTGACATGCTTTGATAATATTGGTATAGAATTCAACAGAAGAATGAGGTTGCCAAGAATCAAGAATGTCAGTCAGCAACACTTAGGTTGTCCTTTGAGGTGAATTCAAACTTGTTTTGCCTTTATTTGTGATTCCTTTTCAGTATTTCCTCTCTTCTTTTTTATCACCCTGGACAATAGGAAAGTAGTCACTAATCAACATTCGGATTCTCTATAGCCACAATGGTCTGAGCGGTGTTTGAAAATGTGGGAAAATTAGAATCATGAGCATAGTCCCAGTGATGTACTATGGATAATGTAGGTCAAATAAAATAAATATGTGACAACTAAAATAATTTTTTCCTTCCTTTACAAATTCCAAATGCATTCTAGTCTTCTGTGGTTTTAGATAAAACAGGTGAGTTTAGTCAGGGGTGTTTTATTGAATAAATTTTGATTTTATTGATAAGTTTGTGTGGTTTCCTTCTGGGTTCTAGACAATTTTTTTTCCTCCTAAAGAGAAGGTTCTCAATGACTAAAGTGGATGTTCTGAATGTAGCTCATGGATTAATTTGCTAACTATGATCTGAAAAGGAAAGAAACATAAAATAATGTCAAAAGTAGAAGAGACATTAAATATCACATACTTTCCTTAGCCCCTCAATGTTGAAATATACTTCTGAATACATTTTATTCAATATTTAAGAACATAAGATTAAATTTTATTCAAAATTTAAGATGTTAAGAATTAATTCAACTCTATAGATAAATAACAATTTTAAAAATCAAGAAATACTTTTCCTTACAGTATTGTCAAACTGGTGTATAAAACCAGCAGGATTTTAGTGGAAAACACTCCCAGATCTAGGCTAGTACTTTCCACAGGAAACAGTGGTTCAGGATTCATACTAATTGTGTCTGTGGGAATTTAAAACAAGACATATTTTTGTGGTTGAGGTTACACATAATCATTTTGGGAGCCAAAACCACCACTTTACTATCCCCCAAAGAACTTTTGATTTGAATGTGTTCTTTCAGAGCAGATACAGTGGTGGGAAAGTATTTCTTTACATAAATGAACATTAAAGTCAACACCAACACACAGAATCCCTTCAGAACTGTTCTGAATGGAGTCTAAGCTAATTATTCTTCTATATTGATTTTTTATGTTGCATTTTGATTCAATTGAGCATTAATATGATTTTGGAATAATAAATACCCATGAGAAATGAGTCATTATCCATTATTTTCTTAAGAATTTGGATGCTTTCAAACAATATATTTTAGAAATTAAGGTTTTTTTATTCTCATTCTAAACTTTTATGTTTTTGGAATCCTGTCCATAACTCTTTGACAATTATAATAAAAATACCATTAACGTTTCACTTTAATGATAAGGTACACTAGAATGGAATTATAATAGAACAAAATTCCACCTGAAAATCTGTTGTGCGCGCTATAATCATGTGAAGTGAGTTATGATGAGTTTTGGGATCCTGGGCATGTATTCGGAGCCACTTTTAAAAGAACAAATACTTTTTATAGTTATTCGTATCCACTATTATTACTGCTACCTATAGGTTTCATTTGGTTAATGCTACATTGCTACTGTACTCTTCCTATTGACATGCTTCCTAATTTCTTTATATCAGAGTGAGATTGCTCAAGACTTAGTCTCCCCACTAAGTCCTTTGAGCTCTTTGGCATTTGCTATTCTAGTAAAACTGTAAAGTGTAGGTATACCCTTGTACTAGGTATACTACTCATATTCTACTCTACTTCTGTTAACCCATTTCATTGTACTGGACTGCAAGGATCTACTCTACTAAGAAAAAAAAAACATTTGCCACAATGTTTGTGGCAAGTGTTTATGAAAACCTAATGTGTGAGTTCATTTGCAGAGCTGTCTAAAATTTCAGTGTATTCAAGGTTGCATGACCCCTGCTTGATGAGAAGTGTTAACTGGTTGCATACTGTTGTTGTCAAACCTTGTGCTAACTGCCCGGAGTAAGGACTCAAACATACATTTATGTCTAATGAATCTGTTCTATGTGACTCCTAAAGTTATCTTCCTATGAAGAAATAATGTTATTAGCATTCCTATTTAACAGGTGAGGAAGCTGAATATCCCAAACCACATATACTCTCTATTATTAGATGTGTTGAAGCAATACCTGTCACATGGTCCTATATGAGAATAAGATATACTCATTATAATATTACTCCCTGTTGTAAGGACCTCACATATCTGAGCCATTTGTGAAGTGTACATTGTTCAGTGAAGCAAACCATGGATGTTAACTCTTTGAATGCTGGTAGAAGTCTGCCTGGGGAACCATATAGTCCACCTGTTTCTTCCTTGCACTGTCAGCTCCTTCAGCACAGGGGTTAGGTCACATGACCCCTACTGTCTGTGCAATGAATAAGCATTCCGGTATCTATCTGGAGTTAGACTTGGCCTCCATTCCATTTTCCTGGCTGTGTGTCTTGGGGCATGCTGTTGAGTCTCTTGCTTTATTTTTTCTCTCTAAAATGAGAGTGACATCGATCTCTCTCATTGATCCATTGTGAACATTAAGTAAGAGGCAATATATAGTATGCATGTCACATACGCAGTGCTCAATAAGGTAACTATTGGCGACCAATTGTGGCCAAATGTATTCAAATATTTACCGAATAAAGCCCTGCAATTTTATTTTTTTTGCCTCCTGGAGAGCTGTTATGGTGTACATAATAATGACTTTTTGCTTATCTTCCTTTGGTCCCTGCTAATGTCAGAGTGGGCTTCAAAATTTTTTCCTTAAATTCCGTACCACAGTGTTTGGAGTTTCTTTAGACATGAGGCAGCTGTCTGGCAGCAGCTCTTGCATGTGGACAGATCCCACAGAGCTGCAACATGAGCCCATCACATTTCTCCTTCACTCTGCAGCCTTGCTCCCCTTGCTCCTGTGGTGTATGATTTTGCTACTGAGTTCTCATTGTCTCAGCTCCTAGTAGTTGGAGTTCCTGCACCTTGGCAGGGATTTATGTCTTACCTACTTTACCGTAAGTGGCTTGTTAGGCTTGTCTTTTGCAGAGATTTGTAGCTAGCCATAACTCTGAAGGTAGTAGCTGCCTGGGAGTCTCAGGATACATTGACCCCAAACCATGGCACCTTGGCTGTTGGGTGGGTGGGATAGTCATTCCTGACTTCCTGTTGTCCTTTTCTCCAAGTTACAGTTTAAGCTCTTCATTCTAGATGTGTCCTCGCTAGACAGAGAGGAAAGGAGCATCTTTATCCTCAAAGACCTAATAATGTCAAGAGAATCTAGATAGGAAAGTCCTATCAAGTTTTCCCAAGCTTATTATATAGCTGGTATGTCAGATGCTTTGATACAGTCATACTTTCTTATGACTGTCCACTCTTCCAAGCAACAGAAAGTAAATGTAGCTTCCTGATTCCTTTTGTCTTTGTTTCTGTACATTCTTGTGTCATGAAAAATTTATGTTAATTAATTTGCATATTTTTCCTTGTTCACTTTTCCTTCATGAAGCACTTCTGCACTGAACTTTGTAGTGAGTGACAAGATTGATTATTCTCTACACTAGCATTTGTTGAGACTGTATTGTGTGGGAGGCCCTCTACTAAGCATATCAAATGTGATATTTCATTTCATCTTTGCAGCACATGAGTATGATTTCTGCTGCAGAGACAGAGGCAAAAAAGTACAGGTCTTGCTCCAGATAAAACAAACAAAACCTATTAACTGGGTGAGTGTCTATTTTTCCTAGATCAGTCTGTGTTCCATTATCAATGGTGCTGAAGGAAGGGACATTATCTTCTTTCTGCAGGTGTTTAGATGGCAGAAAATAGGTCAGTGGAGAAGGTGCGTTTCGGGGATAGAGAATGAATGCTTAATGAAACCTTTCTAAGGCAGCTGAGTTGTTTGATTGTGCTCTCCTAGATCAATATACAAGTGGAAGAGTCAGAAAGCTCAGGAATAAATAATTAACTAAAAATGATTTTAAGTGTTCTCTTTTCTACTCCAAATGAAGCCAGTTCTAACATTTGTAGATAACCTGACCTTAAACAACCTCACCCATCTGCTCAAGAGAAAGAGGAAATCTGTATGCTTCTAAGAAAGGAATGGCAGGGTTGGATAATAGAGAGATTTGGAGAAATCTATGCAGGGAATATACTCTCTGGAATAATGCAAAACCTGTAAGCATTGCACATTCTGTGGTGTGTTTTAATAACTTACTTTCAAGACAGTTTTAAGATTTGTAGGCTTACCAAGCACCTTAGCATTTCTATATACCATGTTCACATAATATACTGGCCACAACTAATGAGTCAATATTAATTATTCTGAATGAAAATCAATAATTTAACAAAATTTCCTCAGTTTCCCCTAACATGTAGCTGGAGTTTTCTCCAATCTAGCTGGGGCCAGCAGAGTCCTGCAGCCCACTTATAAAATAATCACTCAGAAGCTTATATTAATTAAAATTGCTCAGCTATTAGCTCAGGCCTACCACTGACTAGCTCTTACGCTTAAATTAACTCATAATTCTTATTTTTGTTTAGCTATGTGGCTTGGTACCTTTTCTCAGTTGTGCCTTGATATCTTGCTTCCTCTGTGTCTGGCTGGCAACTCCTGACTCAGCCTTCCTGTTCCCAGAATTCTCCTCTTTGCTTAGCCTATCTATACTATACTTCCTGCCTGGCTACTGGCCAATCAGCATTTTATTTATCAACCAAATCAGAGCAACACACATTCACAGCATACAGAAAGACATCCCCAGCACTTCCCCTTTTCTTTTTTTCAAAAAAGAAGGTTTTAACTTTAACATAGTAAAATTATATATAACAAAACAATTATCAAGCAAGAATTATAGTTATAATATCTAGTCTTTATATTTGGCAACATTAAGGAAGTTATCCTATCTATCCCATATTTGTGAGTCTAAAGTTTTATATCTAATTTATCTTTTATCATAACCAAGGATAATTGTAACTCTCTAGTCTTCAGCTGCATCAAAGACCTCAGAAGGATACAATATTACCCAAGTAAACAAGAAATGCATTATAAGCAACTTCCAAAAAAATCTAGAATGACAGAGACAGCTGCCTGCCTGGACAGTCATCCAAAGTTCCCCTGTAACTTTGGGGTGTCCATCTTCAGCCCACAGGCCTAAAGTCTCTCAGTTGCTTCTCTTGGTGTCCTGTAGAATGTCTGGCGGTTTCTGCTGTGAAGCAGGAACCTGAACGACCATCTCTCCTTGCCAAGTTCAGTGGTCACCTTCCTATGGGTCCTGCATGTCCAGCCGATACAACATTTTGTCAAGCAGTTCAGGCAAGAACAGTTACTTGCCCAAATGGCTATTTTTGCCAAGAAGAAGATAAACTCCATATGGAGTGTCTTCGACGCCCATACTCTATGAAGTAAATCGGTCCTGCCAGGAGCAGATGTGTCTCACTGTCCAGAAAGTTCAAATTTGAAGACTACACTAATGTCCTCTGTATATCCAAATATTCTACCCAAGATGTTGCATTATATTTACTTGCTCTGTTTCCTTATGCTTATTTTGCCCATGACTGGTTTCTGAGAATTTCCTTCCTTTTGAGGATCCCGGCAGTTTGGGGAAGCACTGGCCAAATTATCTGTAAACATTATACTGGATCAATCAATTAGAAGGATCTGATATGTTCTCTCAGTGTTAGATGATGATGACTGTCTTGAATTACAACAACATAAACTAGCCATCAATGATACAGACAGTGATATCTGAAATTACATTGTCCAGGCAATGGGAAGATTCTTGATTGACTATAAAGAGACTTGACCTTTAGAACTTTGTTCTGGAAAGCTCTGGACTGAGAGGAATTGATGTTTAAAGTGCTGAGACTTGCAGGGGCCTCACAGAGAGAAGGAGCAGTAAGGGTGTTTTTAGGGATACATTAATAAGATTGCTTGAAGGTGCTGATTTGGAATTGAATACGTGGCAACCACAGGACTTGGCCAATCTGGTATTAGGAGGGCATCTTTCCCTGTGAAACCTTCTGCTTGAAGTCTTTATAATCACCTAAGTTAGAGTCTGGAAGACAACATGGGACTTTGGTCTGAAATCGGACCTTTAAATTTTGTAGGAGTCAGTAGGTTTAATATTTAATGTTTCTTAAATATCTCATGGTATTCTTTGATGTTAATTCAATGATAGCTGGACTCTTTATAACACTGTCCTCTCATTCTTTAAAGCTTGGCTTAGCATCTACAGCTATTTTGATTTACAATAAAAGTTCATTGAAAATATATGTATGTCCATATATTCATACAGAATATAATTAACCATCCATGTCTTTGTGTTTTGCATCCATGAGTTCAACCAACCGTGGAATTAAAATATTAAAAATATTGAACCTGTATTAAGCATGTGAAGGCACTTTTCCCTATGGTTATTCCCTAAAAATACAGTATAACAATTATTTACATAGCATTTATATTGAGTTAGGTATTATAATTGATATATAATAACTTAACAACACAGGAAGATGTGTGAAGATTGCATCTAAAAATTGAGCCTTTTGGTTGAAGAAGTCTGAGAAACTTGGGTTTTGATATCAGTGTGTGTGACTGGGACAGGGAGTAAGTATTTAGAAACAATCTGGTTTGGGTCTGAAAGAACAATTGCATCACCCTTTTCATGTAAAATAGAACACTGAAAGTAAAATGTGCAAAAGTTGGGTGTGTCTATTCCAAATAGACAAAATATACTATAGAATGTTTGTTTTGCTATAATGGCCTAAGTATTGAATATTACCTAATTTACCTGTAATTTCAATGCAGTGAAATAAGCTTGGTTTTCAGTTCTGAGCACACATATTAAAAACCATGGCCCAAAGTAACTGGGCACCTTGTAGCTCTCTCAGGGTTCCCGGCAGACAGAAGAAACTGATTCCTGATGTGCAGAAAGATTTCTTGATAGGGAATTGGGGATGAATTTAGGCAGATCATTAGCAGTAGACAGAGCAGGTGATTGTGAGGCTGATTCAAGAGCACCTGACTGATTCTTCTTCGAAAATGGACAGCGGCTGCTAACGGGAACTTTTCTTGCTGTACAGAATTGGCAATATCTGTGTTTCTGTTGAATTTCTCCAAGCACATGACTTTCTTAGCCTTTACCTACCATACTATTTTAATGCTTAAATTAAATATGGATAAATCTCTTAGTCCCCCCACTATCCTGTGTGTCCTTCATTTTCTGGACAGGACCTCTACCTCTTTATCAACTACTTTGAGAACTGGGTCACTGTTTTTGATATGTTTTGATATGATATAGCCTGCATTTCATATTTTTAAGTTTGTTATTTCTTCTGCAATTAGCTCAAAAGGACTATTATGATGTAACAGATGTCTAACAAAAGATAAAGGGTAGTGACTCTCCACAGCTTGATCTTTTAGTCTTCAATTCAGTTATGCTTCAATAAATGTCAGTACCTTTATTATGAATATCTACTATATTACAAAAAGAAAAAAAAACACCTTTGGGTGAGGAAAATAATATGTACTGATAAACATGGTGGAATTAATACACATTTACTCAGTTCCTCAGAGATCTCATAATATTGTGAGCTTAGTTTTATTACAACTTATGAAATAAAAACTAAATTTATTACAATTTATTACAATTATTTGTTTTTATTGTCCTAGGATATTATGTTGTTGTTGCTTTAATAGAACAGCTCGTGCTAAACTCTCAACATCGGGTCGAGAAAATTATGAGCAGTAGTTTACTTGGACCACAGTTCTGAGTGCTAAGAAGTCCAGGGGCATGGTACCTGTGTCTGTGGAAGGCCTTTGTGCTACATCAAAACAATGAGAATGATGCTGGCCAAGCTACAAGATTGAGGAACTGTGCTTCCAAATGGCAGTCTGGAACCCAGTTCCTTGCCAGATCTGGACACCTCTTTATGACCAGGTGTTTTAGAATATTTTATATTACAAAACTACATAATACATTCAAACATTTAAATATTTTATTAACATCATTAGTATAAATGTAACACATTAGATATAATAAACATAATACATAAGCACTTTTCAATTATTTGCATTATTTATTTATTGACTATCCAAAATGGAAGGAAAATCACATTTTTCAATTTCTTCCACAAATGTTCATTTTTTTCTTGCTAAAAGGATATTGAAAAAAAAACTGGTTTGATTTCTATCTGTTGTACAGAATCCAAAACTTCTTATTTCCACCCTCCAGCTATTTGTCACAGTTCCTGTACAACCTTCATTATAATGGATCTCAATACTGGTTTACTGAGACAGAATGTGAGAGTCTGGCTTTCCTGCTCATGTTAATGAGTGCATTGTGAAATGCAAATCCACTGTAAGTGTAAAGAAAAACTCTTACAGAGATCTAGTGTAACCACTGAAGTTAGGAGTTAAAATATTCCCAGGATATAATTTAATTTAGGGTACAAATGAAGATTTGGAATTACATTCTTTTTGTGAATCACTTTTCTATTTATTTCTTCTGTTTCCCCCCAAAGTCAGTTTTATAATTCATATTTGTAGTGTGTCAAAACTATATTAAAAACTTAAAAAAATACAGGACATGTGCCTATGCACTAGAGGTCATAAATATGCTTTGCTTTTGATAATTAAAAGATTATGAATTTTGAATATTTGGCATTTATTTCAGGATCAGCTAATGAAATGAATTTTGAGTGCAAAAAACATAACAAATAAAATTACTAAATGTGTGTCACTTATTGCAAAGTGCTGTTAAATTTTGAAAGAATATTTACTCATTTGGTAGAAATTATCTCAAATATTCTTTATTCTGAACAGTTTTGTTTTATTATTTTTACCATAGGAAGACTGTATTTACCCAAAAGACTTTGTTTATAATTTTTACAATCCTAAAATGGTGTCAGTGTATAGTTTCTGTTAAATAAAAATATGCTATGCAGCACAATTGGTAAGTATATTGTCTAACTTTTACTTAAACTATTCTTAATTATGTTTAAATTCCTTCCATTGTTAGGTAAGAAACAAAGGGCAGGTTATTTTTGATATTCCCTATGGCCCATTTCTGTGTTTTCTTTGAATAAATTAAAAGCATAGACCTCAAGATGGGAGTGCTTGTCTAGTTGACTAAGAATTATAGAAATGGTAACTTTAGAATAAAAACTAAAAATGAAATACCTGAGCTTACGGACAACATTTCTGTTTTTATTTTTATTTCAATCACAAACTTTCAATCATCGAAGTGGTCCTAGTTCTGGTTCCTATTGCTGTGATGAAACACCATGACCAAAGCAACTGGGGAGGGAAGGGTTTATTTGGCTTATGCTTCCACATCACTGTTCATCATCAAAGGATGTCAGGGCAGGAACTCAAACAAGGCAGGAACCTGAAGGCAGAAGCTGATGCAGAGACCATGGAGGGGAGCTGTTTACTGACTTGTTCTCCCTGGCTTGCTCAGACTGATTTCTTATAGAACCCAGGACCACCAGTCCAGGAGCAGCCCCACCCACAATGGACTGGGACCTCCCGTATCAACCACTACTTAAGAAAATGCCCCAGAAACTTGCTTGCCGGTTTTGGTGGCATACTCCGGAGAGATTTGCTGAAGGAGGCTGAGGCAGGAGGATCATGAGTTCAAGGCCAGCCTGGGCAGCATATATTGAGTATATTGAGGCATTTTCTCAACTGAGGCTCCACATCTCCAGTGACTCTAGTGTGTGTCGCATTGATGTAAACTTAACCAGAACAGAGGCAGAGCAGCCATTCTTTCATGAACACAGTGTGTGATCAACTGAAATGAAGATGTTCTAATGGTATGTGCAGAGTATTTGTGTGCGTGTTCACATATGTGAATGGCAGCCTGGGAGCCTGGGAGCCTGGGAGTCTGGGAGCCTCGAGGGAGCAAAGTCAAGGACTCACATATATGATTCCCATAATGAACTTCAGTCATGTTTTTCTCTTTTGTTCTCTCTGAAAACACCAAAAAAAAAGTTATTGTTTCAACCTTTCCTTTGATATATCCTTGCTCAGAAGTTAAGGAGGGGATTTTTAACTAATAGATGAATTCTTTAAAAAAATGTTAATATTGGATTGTTCAGTTGGCTCAGCAGGTAAAGGTACTTCTGTGTAAGCCACCTGACAAGCCAAGTGCCACCCCTAGAACCCATATAAGGCAGAAAGAGAGAATAGATTCCACAAAGCTGTCCTCTAACCTACACACATTCTTCTCCCACATTGAATATACACATGTCACTAACAAACAAACAAATAAAAATAAGATAAAGTGTTGATAATAAAAATCACTCGAAGTGTATTGTAGTAGGCAGGGTTTTAAGAAGAACAGAATCAACATAAGATATAAATATTATAAGAGTATATCCCATCAATCCTCTTGGTCCAACCAATAGAGAATAAGTCCACTACCAGAGTTTAAAGCCAAATTTGAAGCAAGCTTTGATTAAATACTGGCCAGGTGGATGGGTTCTGGCCAAGGCCATACCCAGGTTCCTAGGAAATGGCCCAGAATCAAGTATGACAAGGGTTTAATAAGGAAAACCCATAATTCATTGCATTTCCCATCAAGTCCAATCAGGGGCAAGCATACATCCTGATGCACCTCCAGCCTACATCCAATCAGGGGCAAGCATATATTCTAATGTATTTCCTGCCTGTGAACCTCCCATCCTCATGTGATCAAGCACATCCTATGCATATGGGTCAAACAAATTTGTTCAGGGGAATGAAAACTTGTGGCTTGTTGTCTCCCATAAACAATAGCCTCCAGCATTTCAGGAACTGTCTATCCTTGGGCAAGGAGCCTGCAGATCAGAGGCGTGTTTGTTTTGTGCATCCCTAAGGCATAGAAATTAAAACTTAAAATGTGAATTTGGCTCTCATTGATATCATCTGTCTGGCTTATAGGGGCTGGATAGTCCAACAACAGGCTCTGTACATGTTAGAGTAACAGGTAGCGTCTTGGTAGCGTCTCATCCCATGAGGCTGGATTTCTTAGCAGTCCCAACCTATTACTGAAGCAATGGAACATCTCTGAAGAGTTGCTGTCATTGAGTCCACGGTAGAATTTTAATTGAATAAATTTTAAACATATCCCACCTTGTGGGATATGTTGTCAATAGATTCACTGGATGAGAAAGAAGAGAAGGTAGGAACAGGCCAATTGCTGTTTTCTCTGATCTTTTAATGTCTGTGCCACTCGTTGGAAAATTCCACTCTCATTTCGAGTGATTCTTTCCTGTGGGTTAATTATCTCTGGAAATTCCCTCAGAGACAGGCATATCCAGGAGTATTTTCTGTGTGTGTTTAAATACCAACAAATTGGCAAAACCAACCATCACACCCATTCATTATCATAGGATACCTAGCTTCTGTTCTGATGCAGTTGTGTTTAGTACCACAAGACAAATATACTTTATTCTAACTACCTAGATGCATGCAAAGAGAACTGAATCCTAGATAAAAAGGTACCTTTTTCTTTGAACACAGCAATTTCTTTTTTTCTTGATGGGTGTTTCTGACCAATAGAACATTTTAAAAACTGATATTCCTAGAGACAGATCCTTGCCAACCATGTTGAAGTATTGTACGGACTGGTGGAAGCCTTAAAGATAGAAAGACTCATAGTGAGCACTTCATTTCGACCTTTAACATGGGACTCAGGATTCAGGGGCATGGATATGGCAATGTTTGTGTATGTTTACCATGGAACTGAATTCTGCTACGAGACTGTCCAAAGCAAATAGTTTGCCATGACCATGAAAACACTTATAAAGGAAAACATTTAACTGAGGTGGTTTACAGTTTCAGAGGTTTAGTC
Source organism: Peromyscus melanophrys (assembly GCA_902168415.1). Classification (NCBI taxonomy): domain Eukaryota; kingdom Metazoa; phylum Chordata; class Mammalia; order Rodentia; family Cricetidae; genus Peromyscus; species Peromyscus melanophrys. The sequence continues at coordinate 17,384 of CABHPR010151392.1, read as the reverse complement.
CATTATCATCATGGTGGGACACAGCAGTCTCCAGGCAGACATGGTGCTGGAGAGGAGCTGAGAGTTCTACATCTTGATCTGCTGGCAACAGGAAGTGAACTGTATCACTGGGCATAGCTTGAGTATAGGAGACCTCAAAGCCCACCCCCATAGTGACACACTTCCTCCAACAAGGCCATACCTACTTCAACAAAGTCCCACTTCCTAATAGTGCCACTCCCTGTGGGGGCTATTTTCTTTTAAACAACCATAGTTAGAATCAACCAGAACTCTATAGAGATTCTTGGTTTTGTCTGTGCAAGTTGACATGATCTTGGGCAAGTAACACATTGCTTTCTGGGTGTACTTCCTCCTCTGTACAGTGGGAATACTAACAATGGCTTCAGTGGCTTATAGCGAGTGAGATATTTGCAAGGTTCTTCATCCACCCCCGCTTTTTAAAAAATAAAAGGCGGGGGGGGGGGGGGGGGGGGGGGGTCATACAAGGACCAAAACTGATTAAAATATCATGATAGAATGAGATGAACAAAATCCAAAATTTTTTTATTCAGAACATTTTCAAAAAGTTTGAGGTGTGTATATGTTATGGAGCAAACAAGAAGGTCCCTGCTCTCAGAGTTTTGCTTTGTAGCTAAAGGAAAGAGGAATGAATGAATGAACTGTACTAGCTACTGTGGCTAGGACTGGTTGGTTCTTGTTGAGGAAGGGGATAAACAATGATGTAGCCATGAGAAGGCAGATGGGACAAGCAGTGGAATAACATTTCTCTCTCACGCTCTATATTAAGAAGCCCAGGTATTAATGGCGTCATTGGCTAATCTGTGGCTGTGTTGGTGACTTTGCTTCCAACAGTATTCATGTACCCGGGTCATTTGATGGTAGGCTTCAATCACCACAGTACTTGTCCCTGGTGGGGGTAGATTAAATAATCAGAGGACACACTGATAAATTAAAAGATCATCTCCTCTCTCTTCACTTTAGCAGAGGGGTAAGTGAATGCATATTTATGAGTTTCTCCTTGCCTGTTCCTAAGAGTTCTGAGGAGCAGGAATTCATTAATCTCTAGGTAAATGTGACACCATCGTGATATGCACATTTTAAGTTTAATGCTGAAAGTTAAAAGTAGGCTCTGAAGAGGTTTTCCTTAGTTTTGCATCTCTGTTGTAGGTTGTTTGAGCACATAATTACGGGGTTGGATAGGTAGAAATGTTGAAAGGTGGTGATCCTACCTGGCTATTATCCTCCATCTCTCAGTCTCCTTCCACACCTCTGCTGTGATTGATTTAGAAGCACATTAACTGCTGAAAAATCACACTTTTTTTCCCCCTGAACTTCGCAAACTATCACATTAAACTGTTGTAGAGAATAATAAAATTCCAGGCCATTTGTCACCACACTCCCCCAAGTCTGGTCCATTACCCAAAGTGAAGCTGGGAATGAAGATTTCTACCGGTTTCTAGTGGTCTTTAATCTCTGTCAGAAGCTGTGATAGACTCCTTTAAATTTTTCCAGCTCACCTAGACGTCTGTTATTCTAATCTCTTCCTTAGGTACAGAGACACATTGTCCTCCTACTTTGGAGTAGTGTGGAGGAGCCCAGTAAAGCATTCTAAATTGTCTCCAAGTTTACATAGTACATAGAATTAGTTAGGATCATCAGTGTATTACAAATGGTCAAAATATCACTTTGAAATAAAGACAGTTTCTGAATTATGCTGATGATACTTAGTCTGCCAATCATCTTATATCCTGCCCTCCCTAGCTCATGCTCCCTCTGCAACTTCACCAACAGCACTGATGTTCTCTGATGTGATCTGTGATCACTTCTCACTTCAAACCCATTCTGGTATAATCCACTTTGTGAAGATAAAGATTTTGTTATCCCAGTTTGTATTCATCTAGAAGATTTATTCATAAACTCTTCCAAGAAAGGACAGTAGACGAGACTGGAAAACATAAGGTAGAGAAAGGTCTTGACCATTTCTATAGGATACTTTAGTTCTTTTACTTAATGCATGTGTGTGCGAGTGCATGTGTGTGATGTGTGTGTGCGCGCGCGCGACAGACAGACAGACAGACACACACACACACACACACACACAATCACCATTTAAGAAAACGAACAGTGCTTCTGTTTTAAATTTTATGTTATTTAATTTTTTTTTATTTTTACATACCAACTACAGTTCCCCTTCCTTCCCTGTCTCCTGCTCCCCCCTCCACTTCCCTCCCTCCTTCCACTCCTCAGAGAGGGTAAGGCCTCCCATGGGTAGTAAACAAAGTCTGACATATCAAGTTGAGGCAGACCCTCCCTGCCCTGCATCAAGGCTGAGCAATGTATTCCTCCATAGGGAATGGGCTCCAAAAAGCCAGCTCATGGACCAGGGATAAATCCTGGTCCCACTGCCAGGGTCCCCATAAACTGACCAATCACACATCTGCCACTCACAATTAGAGGCCTAGTTCAGTTCATGAGCTCCCACTAGCTCAGGTCAGCTGTCTCTGTGGGTTTCCCCATCAGAACACAGTGCTTCTATGAAGGAGTTCTAGACATATAATTAAGGTCTAAAATTAGTTGCTCTTAAAATATGGATGTTCATTGGTGGGCCTAGCCTAGTCAGGTGAGTTTAACCAAAATATATCTTTCCTAGCAAGAGAGATTAAATGTTTAAGACCATTTGAGTGCAAGATTTATTCTTTTTTTAAATTTTTATTTATTTTTTTTCAAGACAGGGTTTCTCTGTGTAGTTTTGGTGCCTGTCCTGGATCTCGCTCTGTAGACCAAGCTGGCCTTGAACTCACAGAGATCCACCTGGTTCTGCCTCTCGAGTGCTGGGATTAAAGGCGTGGCCACTATTGCCCAGCCAGACATTTTTGAAAGGGGCCACATAGAAGAGAGTAAAGTTACCTAGAAACTGAAAATGATCCCCATATGATCATCAGCAAAATGCCAGGGACTATAGACTTACGACTTCAAGGAAATCAATTATTCCACTAACCCAAAAACTTCATAGACAACCCAAGCTCTGGCTAACACTTGAGTTTTAGCCGTGTAGGAAGACATTTCTTACAGAACTTTGTTAATAAGTGCTGTTTTCAGGTATGACTTTTACAGCATGAGGAAATGATTGCACATCCTTTCAGACTCCAGCACCACCTGGTTATCACCTTCTCTGCAGAGGTCCAGAGCACTTCTTTGGGATCAGCATCTCAGTAACAACCACTCCATGCAAAACAGAAAGACAAAACAAAATGATGTGATTTCTGGTGGATGCACTCTGTCCCTATTCCCTTCACTGCTTCATGTCCTGTTGGCTTTTCTTGGGGAATGCTGTTGTGTGTGTTGATCACACTTGAGTCTGTACTTCTCACATAGAGCAGCCTAGTGTGCTACAGAGAATGTCTGGCTACACTGAGCACTGACTTGGTTACACTGTGATAACTTGAATGCAGTCTATTGTCTCCACCTCAAGTCAAGCGGGTCCTCTGTCTTCCTCCTCCCACGTTATCTAATTACTTTTTCCATTATTCTGACCTCCCAGTTTCTCATATCTGTATTGATTTCTTCAGTCCCTCTGGCGTGAAAGACAGTTTATTGTGAAAGAAGAATAAGAGTGGAAACACAGCAGACATGGCTCCGATCTGGGCTCTTCTATTTCATGGCTACTGATGCTCCAGGGTAAGCACCATGCAATCTCTTAGTGCTGGTCTCGTACTGCAAAATAAGATGCCCCTTCTATTTGCACAAAGTTATTTTGAGAAATAAAAGAAATGGGTGTGAGTTGCCTAGAACTTCTAACACTGTCTTGTAGATTACACTCTGGCACTCAAATATTCTTCTCCTCTCTTTTACCACTGTCTTTTACTTGGGTTATTGTGGTGACATATTGTGTACCCCAGTATATTGTGCACCCTAATAAACTTATCTGGGGTCAGAGAACAGAAGAACCACTAGACTAGACATAGAGGCCAGACAGTGGTGCCACACACCCTTAATCCTATCACTCGGGAGGCAGAGATCCATCTGGGTCTCTGTGAGTTCAAGGCCACACTGGGAACAGAGCCAGGCAGTGGTGGCACACACCTTTAATCCCAGGACTTGAGAGCTCATGTGCTTGCTTGGGAAGGACACACGCCTTTAATTCCAGGAAGTAATATGGCAGGACATAGAAAAGTATATAAGGCATGAGGAAACAGAACTCTCCCTCTTTTGGCAGAGGATTTCATCAGGGTAAGAACTAGTGGCTTGCTCTCTCCCTCTCTGATCTTTCAGCTTTCACCCCAATATCTGGCTCTGGGTTTTCTACTTATAAGACCGTTTAGCAATTCGTGTTACAGGTTATGTATGGTATCTACCCCTATCTCTTCTTTTCCTTCTCTAGCTGATTATGTACACTCCTTCAAAATGCTCTCCCAAGGCACTCCTTCACTGTGTTGTTCTTTCTTTATGCTCTGCTTTTGCTGAAATTACTTCCATTGCCTATGCTAGCCTGTAGAATCAAACCTAGTCACATCAGTGTACAACCAGGATCTTTTTACGTAGACCCACGTCCGTCTACCCAGCATTGCTGCCTTATTCTCCTCCTTGCACCCATCAGTTGAATCAGAATCCTGCTGACACTGTTTGCTCTGCTCCCTCCGGATGAGGCTTGTTCTAGCTACCTCCCACCCCCACCTACTACCCCTCACTTAGAAAATCCCACATGTCACACAAGACTCACGCCAAGCTGTTTTTGGTGATGAAGTTTGGGGAAATATGGTTTTGGTCCCTGAATTTAAACACCCACCAATCTCCTTCTTGAAGTTCCCAACTAGAAAGTGAAGATGCTTTATAGGTAAGAATTATAGCCCAATGTGGAGACAAGATTATTTCACTTTCTAGGTAAGCGCCCTCTGTTGTTCCATTATTGCCTTCTCTGATGAGCTGCCACATAGCATATATTAGGCCTAGAATAAGAGGGGCTCCCAACTCCTCTTGCAGAGTCTAAAATTGCTGAAACATCAGAATAGGTGCCTGGGTGAGAGTGGGATTATGTCATAGGAGCAGGAAATGAGAGGAAATAAATCAAAGAGTGGGCTGGGTACATGGGTGCATGAGTATTAGTGCCCAGGAGCTTCTGAATGCAAACACCAGATTCCTGTAAGAATTCTAGGGTTTCACTGGCAAAATTGAGAAGTCTTCCCATGAGATGCTGCTCCTAGAAGCCTTGAGTTATTACACAAAACCCCAGTGCTGGCAGTGAGGTTTCTTTTCCTTATGAGTTTTGGGCAGCGAGTCCCGAGAGGCCATCAGAACAATACAAGCTCTTGTTATTTCTCTTCGTACATCATAACAGGATGATGAAAGCCTATTGCTAAAAATATCACACACATTGGTTCTATCATACAGAGAAGTCACGATGGAATTGAGGTGGAAGCTTTCTCTTTGTCAGTCAGCTTTCATAACCCCAGAAGGCACTATACAGGATTTTGGGGGAGAAAGGGCCATCTGTAGTCCAACCCAGCTGTGTGCTCCTATAAGCCATAAAGATAACTGCCAGGCAAGATGCCCTTGCTGTTAAATAGTGGCACTACTGATATGGGTGTAACCCAGTCACTTCCTGATTGGATTTGATCCTTGATTCACAGGAGGGAATCCATGCCTACTGCTATAGATCTGGTCAAAAACCCATGGCAGGGTAGATGATGGAACTCTTAGCTCAATATAAATACTGTTGTTTAACTAAATTAACATAGTATCAAACTGCCTTCTAAATAATGATATTTATATTCGAGGATACATGCCACCCTCAGCTTTAATCAGAGAAGCCTTTCTCCTCAGTGAATGGTGATAAATACAGAGACTCCCTACTGCACACTGTGCTGAGGTTAAGTGAGGGATGAATGAGTGCTCAGTCTTTTCTGATCTCAGACTTCTATCCTCCTGAACTTTGAGAAAAGGAATTTCTTTGGTTTAAGTCTCCTAGGCGATGGTATTTTGGATGGTAGTGGCAATGAATGAAATGGCATTTGGGAAGACAGTTCAGAGGCGAAGTGGGGTAGAACATAGTTTTGTCTAGAAAACAGCGGGCTTGCGGGTTCAAAGTAGCATATGCAATTTGTTGAGCCTACAGGAAAGGCTTATTTGTTAGAGATTAACACTCTTCCTTCTTTCCTTTCCCATTCTACTCTCTTTAAATCCTTATCGTTTGCTTTTGCCTACTCAGAGAGTTCTTGAAGCCTTCCCATGACTTGTGTAGCTGAGTTAGTCACATCTCATAGCTGCTATGCTGTTGAAGTGTTATGTGACTCATGTCAAATTTGTATATTCTGGTTATTTATATGTGCATCTCTTTATGGTATGCATATCAGATCCTAACAACAGGACCAGTCATTTAGTGCAGAATTTTATCTCTCACGTCTGATACTTACAATTCATGTTTTACTAGGTCAAATTTTTTTACCTTTGATTAACGTCTCATGTTTCCTTATAAAATGTTATTATTTTTATTTGATGTATGTGGGTGTTTTGCCTGCATGTATGTCATGCATTACATGCAAAAAAATGCCCTGGGAGGTGAGAAGAAGGTACTCAGCCTGGGAGAAGTTTAGAGCAACTGAGTTATGTGGAAAGGATGCTCTCTAAACTGTTGAGTCCTCTGAAGGCTGTGCAGTGTGCTCTAGCTCCCCAGCTTTTGTTACATGTTCTGAGGTGGGTTCAGTGATGCAAAGTTGTCTGAGTCATTTCTGCTTCTCTAAGTGACCCCAATAAAACTCATTGGTTCACCAAGCTGAACTTTGGTGGCACCCATGCTTTGGTCTAGTCGATGCATGTGTTGCAGCTCATGAGGAAAAGTCTTGTTACAAAACAACAAATTGCACGTCAGAACATGTCCAGAACGAGTCTCAGCATCTAGAAGGAAGTTGTTGGCAGGACTGTTTCTTTGTGATGGCTCTAAAAGTGCACCCATTTTCTTGTCATTCAAGGCTTCTAGATGCAGCCCAGTTTCCTTGGATCATGATCTTCTGGAGCATGACTTCTCCCTATATATTCTTTGTCTCATGTTCTATCTACTTACTGACGTTTTTTTCATTATTACCTGGAGATGGCCTAGATAATCTTCTCAGTAAGTAGGTCACCCTTTATCATAGAATCTGACATAGTCACAGGCTTATGGAAGACGCTTCTAGATACCATAGATAAACGTATTATTTGGTATACCACACCTACCCTGAGTCTTGCCAACTTCAAAAGGTACTTTTGGGGCACTTATACATTGCAGGTACTGTATTAGGTTCTGGGGTACAAGCTGGGGTCATAGATAATCCATTCTTCTGACAGGATGTTCAGTCTAGAATTTGAAGTGAAAGTACTGATTCATCAGCAAAGAGTGTGGTCTTTGTTTTTCTGATACTGTGGGTCAACGAAACAGCCAACCAACCAAACAAACAAACAAATGACAAAAAATCCACTGCTTATCAATGATATTGATTTTCTTAATTATGTGTGAAATCAGTTCCTAGACTATATCACTTTATAGGAGTCAAGCATATATTTCAGTGTGTTGCCCCCTCTATACCTAAATTAATAAGTTAGAGAAAGGTTGACAAGAAATCTCCCCCTTTTGTGCACTGTGGTATACTTTGATGTTTTTAGTTCATATTGTATTTGCTTATAACTTTTAGTGCCAGTAAAGGAATAAAGCAAATACTATTTTGTCTGATGATAATAGATGCCACGGAAAATTGCACCCCACAGAAAATGTAATTCTATTGCAAACTGTACATATTCATGCCTCCAAAGTACAACATTTAGAGCATTATATGAATCACCCGGTCCCAAAATACATTGACTGACTTGGCTAATCACATTGTGGGAAGGAGTTGTTTTAAATGATAGAGACAATTTATTTCTACTGCTTTTGTGAGTGCCAGGTAAACATTAGTTTTGTTCTGTATATGAAGTACACAGTTTTGCTTTTTTCTCGGTGTAACGATAGACCCCATACGCATCAGAGAAAATCCCTTCTTCATAGTCCTCACGTTGCTTGGTAGAGCACTATGCCCACAGCAAATGCACTGTTATTATTTATTGAATGGTATATCCTATTAGGTTTCTAGACCCCCACCCCCACCCCAACCTACATCCTGTAACTGCCAAAGTAGAAGGTAAAATGTGAGAATCCAGATCTTCAAAGGGAGCGGCAGAAGAAGAATTGTTGCATAAAGAGTAGTATACAAATAAGATGTTTTTAGGACTGAGCCATTTAATGACACACAGTGGTAAGCCAGAAATCAAAATTTCTAATGGTAAGTCATAGCAATGAATTCTCAACATATGCACCAAATGAAAAAAAATGTAAGCAAAAATCAGGTGCAGAAATGATCTAGAATGTTTGACCTCACTAAATGCCTATCGTATATGCAAATGCTGGCCTATAGATGATCTGGATACTCACTGCCATTGTGAGAAGAGATAACAGCTACTTTTAAAGGTCTAGACCCAGACTTTACAGAAGAAGATGAAAAATAATGGGTTTTCATAGAAATTAAAACTTAAAGGCTAAGTAAGTAAGGCTCCCTAGCTGTATGACCCAAGAGTATTCTCTGTACTCACAAGCATCTTGCCATCTGTCCAAATAGCCGCCTCCCCTTTCTCCAGAACAGCATCTCTTGCTGTTGTAAAATGTTCAGATAATCTCATGAGACAGTTTCCTGGTGTTGCATTCTTAGTAGCCTGATGTACCCAGAACTTTTCGATTTTGTCTAACTCATGTTTTTCGGGTTTTCAAACATGGACCAAGTTTCTTTTTCTTCCTTAAATCTGCCAAGGAGAACTCTCAGTGTTCTGTAGATATGAACAAAGCCCCTGAGCCCGACAAGACAGAAACATGGCTATTGAACAAGAAATTCCTGTCACTTTCTCCTGCCAAATGATGTTTGATAGATGGGCTGCTACCAGAAATATTACAATTTTGTTCAGAATATGCGGAATGGAGAAGGAACAGAAACAGCCCCCAAATGAATGGCTTACTTTATTACAAACTTGAGCATTTGTGCATGCGTGCGTGCGTGCGTGTGTGTGTGTGTGCGCGCGCGTGCGTGCGTGTATGTGTGTGTGTGCG
>CABHPR010151390.1:0-39915 GCA_902168415.1 Peromyscus melanophrys | reverse complement strand
GACAGATAAATAAATAAATAACCGCAAAACCTGGTGCCACAGTGGTCTTGCACAGCAGGTATACGAACAATGGAGGCATATCACTGGTCCTGGAGACACACATGAGCCACTACAGGGGGAAGAATGTTTTGAGTCCTCCTCCTTCCTTTTGTCAACGTCTCTGCTGGGCTGTACCCACCTAGAAGGTAGATGACCAGCTGCATCTAGAGATGCTGCCAGTCGATGTCACCTCCTCCCAACTTCTAGAGTTCTAGGATGAGGAGGGAAATGGCAAAGAATGGTATGGATCATACAGGCATAGGCAGAGCGGGCAGCCTCTACTGGCAATGGCCCAGAGATAAGGAAGTCCTAAGGAAGAGTTGCTGGTTTTTGCCTACCCATTTCAACCCTTGCTACTGAGTGTTTCCACTCCACAGCGTATGCTGCCACTATCCTTCCCTCACAGACATCCGAATGCAGCTTCCCCCATCTTCCTGCACGGGCTGCAGACTACTGGTTCTCTAAGACTCCTCTAGGCCTTTGGGATCAGATTGCAAACTGTTGATGCACACTAGATTCTTGGCCTCTCCGGTGTGCATGCAGCCACTGTTGGATCATCCAGTCCATATTGTGTGAGCCAATATAATGAATCCCCTTTGTAATACATGGTATTGATTCTGTTCCTCTAGAGAAGCCTTGTGAGTGCAGGCTCATTGGACTGACTTCATTTTCAGACTTGGAACACACTTGTCTTTTCCGTAAAAGTTTTTAATTAATTTATTTATTTATTTTGAGTGTGTGTATGCATCTCTACGCAAGTCATATGTGTAAGGACATGTGAAGAAAAGCTACAGGAGTCAGTTCTCTCTTTTCAACATTTGGGTCCCAGGAATCAGCTGGGCAGTGACTTTATGCTCTGAGACATCTTATCATTAGCCCTATCTTCTTTTAGTCTTTTATGCCACTGGGTCTCTGATCAACTACAGCTCACACTGGATTTCCACACTGGCTTCTCCACTTGATTCTCATACATTCTGCACTATATGGGCAGAAGGGTCAGTGTGACCACATGTGGTCTTGCATTTTCGGTAAAGGGTCCTGGTAAATCTTCCCAAATGTCACAGTTGAAACAGGGTCTGATGACAGTTGACTATAACCCATCATATTGTGAGCTGGAGGCCAGCCTTGGCTATTTGGTAAGGACCTTGTCTCAAAAATAAAACATACACCCACCCAACAGAACACACAATTTGAGATAATTCTTAAAGGGAAAGAAGGCTGTCACAAGAGAGATGTCTTAATGTGGAGGAATCAGAGTGCTTGGAGATAAACAAGATAGGGGTCACATACAGTTCTATGTATCTAGAAAGGAAGATGTGTGGAGAATGAGGCCAGATCCTGAAAGGCTGTGTCTATTGCACTAAGCAGGTTGGAATTTTCCCTAAGGCAACAGTGACTCCTAGAAGAGTTTGAAACTCAGGGATAGCACACAGAATGCAAGCTGACAGTCAGTAAGCTCTCAGGCTGTGCCAGGCAATGTTCTGAGCGCTCTGCATGGATTAGTCCTTTCATCCTCAGGGCAATCTGATGCTGCACAAGCCACTGACACTCCCCATGTTCCAGTGACGGAACCGATGCTGACCCTGAGGTTCCTTGAGAGCGGGTTCCCTGTTCTCAGGTGGGTCCTCGGGTTGTAGCACTGGGTCTGGGAGGATGAATGTGTGCTGGATGGATGAATGAATGAATGAGTGGGTGAGGTGCAGGAGTTATTCTCCCAGGAAAGAGCAAAGCCAAGCATTGAAGAGGGGTGGCAGAACCCACAGATAACACGGGCACATGAGAATATAGCAGATGGGACTAGAAGATTTGAAGCTGGAGAGGTTTTACAATCCCTAGAATGTAATGTGAAGGATTTTATATGAATTATGATATGTTTATGCCCTCCCCAATTTTCATAACTCTGGCCATTTCACTCATTTATTTACTACCTTACACATTTTATCATTTAATCCATTTTCCTGGCAATCCAGCAAGTGACAGACACTGGTTTAGATGTTGAAGCTGCTTTGAAAAATATCACAGTCCTTGCCATTGAAAAGTTCACGGTTCTTCCGTGAAGCTGTTTGGCAGTTTCAATGTGATTTGATATGGAATAAACTTAACACCCGTTGAACTAAATACTGCTACGCAGGATCCAGAACCCACCTCCCCATGGCCCCAAACTGATTGTTTAGGAGACGATAAGTGACTCAGCCTCCCCAGAGGGATATCAACCCAATAGTTCTCACCATGTGCAGTGGTGGCATATGCATTTGTCAGAAATGTCACTCAAAACTTGTTGTGCCGTACTTAGTATTCCTCAATGGCTCCTTGGAGGCAATGTTTAAAAAGTGCAAGTCCAAGGCTTCTCAACAGTGTATTAGAGCTTTCTCTAGACTTCTTTACTTTTATTTTATGAGTGTGTATATGTTTGAGTGCTTGCATGGATGTTTATGCACCATGTGCCTGAGGACAGAAAAGTGCATCGATCGGATCCCCTAGGATAAGGAATGACAGGCAGCTGTGTGCTGCCCTATGGGTACTGGGCCTTGCCCTGTCAGTTCATCTCTCCAGAGACTACCCACTGATGTGTCTCTCAGTTGACTCCAGACCCCATCCAGTTGACCATCAAGATTCATTGTCCCAATGGCCAATAAATTAGAAGTAACTAGAATGAAGTATAGAATGCATTTCTGATTTGAAAACAGGCTAATAAAGTCATTGAAGACAAAAAAGGTATGATTCTAATCTCTCTAACTAACTAACTATATATATATAAATATATATAATATATAAAACATATATAAATATATATATATATTTGAGACAGGGGGATCTTGATTTCCAAACCATATATATATATATATGTATATGTCTCAAGGTATCAGGTCTGAGATATTTGAGAGACATTAAGTATAGGTACTATGAACAAGGCAGTGAAATACATATCTAAAACTCAGAGAAATTTTTAAAATGCACATATACATCTTTTGTTTTTCATCATATTATTTCATTTTATCTGTATCCCAGGAAATGTGGTCACATTTTATTTTTCTTTCCTTTATGCCTTTGTTTTTGCTTCTTTTGAAATGTTGTATTTTAATTGGCATAAAAGAGTCTATATTTCAGAATAGTATGATGCTTTGGCTGATGTCCACATATGGCAGATGTTGAAATCAGACACCTAGCACTTCTATCAAAGCAAACGTGCACCATTTGCATCTGTAATATATTTAATTCTCTCTTCTGGGTCTTCTGATTCCACATTATTAATGACTTAGTCATCTCACTGTGCCCTAGAACAATAAAGCCAGCTACCTCTATTTGACTATATTAACTGTATTCTTGAAGCTGCTTACCAGCTATTTTTCTTACCCCTCCCTCTCTCTCTTGACTTCTGTGAGGTCAATTTTTGTAGCTCCTGAGTGTGTGATGCATCTGTGTTCCTATGCTTGGCGTGTTTTATTGAACATAGTGTCTTCCAGCCTCATCAACGTGCCCAAGTTCTTTTCTTTTCTTTTTTTAAAGTTGGAGCATCAACTTCCGGCTAGTCCTGGCTAGTCTGTAGCACAGCATCTTCCTGCCTTGGGTTCCTAAGCATTGGGAGGACAGGTGTATGTCATGGTGCCTAGCTTTCAATAGACACCATATTGATTCCACATCTTAGCAATGACAAATTGTGTTGCAATGAATATGAGTGTGCAAATGTTTCCTTGACATACTGATATCCTTCCTTTTCATATACACAAGGTAGTGGGGTTGCAAGATTGTATAGAAGTACTACTGAGGATCTTTGTTAACTATTGAATATAGAACTTAAATCCTTGGGAGCAGATGAAGTCACCGAGTGAAATCTACAACAGAGGAGAGTGAGAACCCAGTCCCTGAGAGTCAGTGCTTAAAGTCACACAGTGTCACAGAGAGCAACAATGGGGGCTTGAATTGAAGATAAGAACTGAAACATCACAGAGAAAAGGGGGAGGAGGGAAGGGAAGGAGAGCAGGTGATCCTGTGGCCTGGGTGAAGACATGACTGAGTCTTTTGGTTTGTCATCAGAGATGATACTTAGCACGGATAATTTAACTGGCTATTTAAAGTGTTTCTCTCCATTACCAATGAGACTAAAAACCCAAAGTAGAGGATGAGAGGCTTCACAAGAATCAAGGAGCAGAGGCTATGTGCAGACAACTTTTTCAAGAGACTTGTCCCAAATGAAATGCAGAATGACAGTTAAGTGGTTGGAGGATGGCATGGGATTCAGGCAGGGAAGATGTTTTCTGTCAAGTGTGCACTTGCACTCTGAGAAAGTTGACACAGTAAATAAAATGGCAACAAAAAGGCATTGGTACAAGAAAGAGCCTCAAACAGTCAACATCCAATGGACTTTCTATGTTTGTTATCACAACTCTCAGGGTTGGCCAATGATGTCAGAGCAAGAAGGAACATGTGGGCAGGTGAATAACACAGTAACACAGTCTATATTCCTTAGTCTCTGTTGGCCAGGCTCAGATCAAGAATAGACTTTCAACAGGATGAGGTAGTGAGTGCCCAGAGGCTGAGGCTGAAGGATCACCAGTTCTTGGCCAGCCTGGAGCGACAGAGTAAAACTCATTCTCCAAGAACACAAAATAAATAAAACCCTATCACCTACAACAATGTTAGAAATTTAGCTTTAGGGTCTGGGGAGATGGCTCAGCAGTTAAGAACATTTACTGTTCTTGCAGAGGAACTGGGTCCCCAGTACCCACAGGGCAGCACACAGCTGCCTGTCATTCCTTATCCTAGGGATCTGATGCACTTTTCTGTTCTCCTCAGGCACATGGTGCATAAACATCCATGCAAGCACTCACATATATACACACTCATAAAATAAAAGTAAAGAAGTCTAAAGAAAGCTCTAATACACTGTTGAGAAGCCTTGGACTTGCACTTTTTAAACATTGTCTCCAAGGAGCCATTGAGGAATACTAAGTACGGCACAACAAGTTTTGAGTGACATTTCTGACAAATGCATATGCCACCACTGCACATGGTGAGAACTATTGCGTTGATATCCCTCTGGGGAGGCTAAGTCACTTATCATCTCCTAAACAATCAGTTTGAGGCCATGGGGAGGTGGATTCTGGATCCTGCGCAGCAGTATTTAGTTCAACGGGTGTTAAGTTTATTCTATATCGAATCGCACTGAAACTGTTTGCCATACAGCTTCACGGAGGAACCTTGAACTTTTCAATGGCAAGGACTGTGATATTTTTCAAAGCAGCTTCAACATCTAAACCAGTGTCTGTCACTTGCTGGATTGCCAGGAAAATGGATTAAACGATACAATGTGTAAGGTAGTGAATGAATGAGCGAAATGGCCAGAGTTATGAAAATTGGGGAGGACATAAACATATCACAATTAATATAAAGTCGTTCACATTACATTCTAGGGATTGTAAAACCTTTCCAGCTTCAGATCTTCAAATCCCATCTGCTATATTTTCGTGTGCCCGTGTGCCCGTGTGTGTGTGTGTGCGTGTGTGTGTGTGTGTGTATTTGTGTGTGTGTGTATGTGTGTGTGTATGTGTGTGTATATGTGTGTATATGTGTGAGTGTGTGTGTGTGTGTGTGTGTGTGTGTGTGTGTGTGTGTGTACAATTCTAGGCAGATAAATGACAGATGTCAGTAGTATAGACCTGTGCCAGAACATTTCTGCTATTGTCCCTTTGTCCCTTTCACTTAGTGACTGTGATGGTTCTACACATAAGACCTTCTTTCTTTGGCTGAAATATTTTATCAGCAAGCATGGTAATACTCACGTCCTAATGCTCCAGCTGTAGAGCAGATGCCACATCTCGGGCATTAGTTGTGTGCAATTTTCACAAATGTAATCACTGCACTTTTCGCTTTACAGATGAGAGACCGGGCTTATGGAAACCGAGTAGTTGTCAAGATCACCCATTTAGTAAATCACTGAGAGATCAGAAGCCAGATAGAAATCTAAATGTTACGTGTGGGCTGATACTTCGGTTAGCAAAGTGCTTGCTTTGCAAGATTGCAGACCCGAGTTTGGTTTTCTGACCCCATATCAAAGAGTGCCAACTCTGGTGGTTCTTGTGATGTTAGCTCTGGGAAGGTGGAGACACAAGGGTACCTAAAGCTTGCTGGCCAGCCAGCCTATTTGGAGACTTCTATTGTAGTGAATGGCCTTGTCTCAGCAAAACAGTGTGGGAAGCATGTAAGGAACAACTAAGGTTGACCTCTGTCTTACACACACACACACACACACACACACACACACACACACACACACACACGACCATATACACATAAATAAGTTTTGGTTTTAATCACAAGAATAAGAGCCCATCATACTTTGCCTAGAAGTTCATATCCCTGATGTAGTGATACTGGCCCATGACAGTGCAGGAGAATCAGGGTGAGGCTGGAGAGGAGGAAATCAGGCCAGCCATTGAGTACTGGCAAGTACAGGCTCTGGGACATCAGTGGGAACAGGTCAGAGGCTGCACAGTTATCAGACTATGCTCCAGAAATGGACTTAACACATCTCAGAAGGACCCTGCTGCCAGCACTCTGCCCTGGACTTGCACTACTCCCCCAGCACTCTCCCTGGAAAATAACTAATGATGGTAGAAAGTCGCCGTCACACGCAGGGACAGCAGGAACAATGCCTTGTGCTTTCCAGAATTGCTCTGGGTGTGCTGCCAAAGCTCGACATGGTCTCAGGCAGTGTTGGGATTT
The DNA here is from genome assembly GCA_902168415.1 of Peromyscus melanophrys. Lineage (NCBI taxonomy): Eukaryota > Metazoa > Chordata > Mammalia > Rodentia > Cricetidae > Peromyscus > Peromyscus melanophrys. The sequence continues at coordinate 33,153 of CABHPR010151390.1, read as the reverse complement.
CTCTGGACTCTGCCTTCATTTCAGAGACAAAACTCTGCTTTTCTGGTTTACAGATGTGAGTAGCATGGCAGAATGTTCCTCAAAGGGAGAAAATCCTGGAAATCTACAGATAAGTCAGTCTGTAGTTCTCAGCAGATGCATTACACTTGCTAGAATACTCCCTTATTAATGTATGTGTATGATGTATTTACTCACTTATTAATGTATATGCATTGCCCTGGCTCTCCCTGACTTCTTCCCTTCACCCTTTCAGCTTCAAGAATTAGCGTATGATTTATTTCCCCCTCAGTGTCTGTCCCTCCCCGGCAAGCCACTCTGATTGGCAGCAGATGCTGCTCTGGAAACCTGGTAGAAATATATGTGAGGCACCAGGCCTGAATCCACTTAGCTCCTTTACCCGTTTTGACAAAGCTACCCCTAGATTGGCAGGAAGGGGATTCTGCTAAGTGTGTCACTGTGAAGCTCCTCACAAAATGGAAGTAAGAGTTCCTTCGACTTGTCCCAGTTATCAGTTTACCTGTCTGGTTGTCCCTTCGCTGTTACCTATAAAATCTAAGGAAATAGTGATCGGGATAGACGGTCACACACAGCCCTGACAGACTCTGAAGGAAATCAAGACAGCTTGTCTGTGCTCCATCGGCTCCGTTTCCAGCCTGTGGAAGCGATTGGTGTGCACATAATAGCTTTCTTGCCTCATTGGGCCAAGGAGCCTGGTTCTTATTTTGAGAGACAAAGAAGTCATGTGTCTTTCCACCAGGCATAAAGGAGATGGGATAAAATTGGAGGCTCCCAGGAGGTCTAGGGGAAAGTTGATCTGAAAATTGTGATCAGATATTTTCCCCATCATGTTTAAATGGGTTAATAGAAAAGGCTGCGTGTGGAGTGTGGGCAGCTTCTTTTCACTTGATGCTCAAATGCCCACAGTTTACAACCATCTCAGTATCCACCACCTCTACTCAAAAGAGGGTGAGGGTTCTTTCATTGTTTTTGTGCTGGTAAATTTTTTTTTTAAGTTTTTCAGATAGAGATTTTAAATTTTAGGGCCTGTAAAGGTAGCTCGGTCAGTATAAAATATTTACCACATGAGGACTGGGTTTTAGAGCCCCAGCACCCACTCAGAAAGCTGGGTGTGTGAGGTAGGGACAGAAAGATCCCGGGGTTTGCTGCTAGGCAGTCTGGCCCAATGAATGAACTCAAGATTCAGTGGAGATCCTGCCTCACCAAAATAAGGCAGAAATCTGGGCGTGGGGGGGCGGGGGTCAGAAGAGAAAAGCTCTGGCTGGGCAAGCCTGAGGAAAAGCCCCTGAAGCCATGTGGAAGAGAGAACCAACTTCTGAAAGTGTCCTCTGATCATATGATCATCACAAAGCATGTGTGTGTGTGTGTGTGTGTGTGTGCGCGTGCGCGTATGCATAAAAATATATATATATATAAAAAATTATAAACAGACACACACACAGAAAAACACACAGACACAGAGAGAGAGAGAGAGAGAGAGAGAGAGAGAGAGAGAGAGAGAGAGAGAGAGAGAGATTTTCTTTCATCTTTGATTAGTTTGATTAGTTTCATGTTGTTGTACTGTTGTGACTGTTATTGTTATCTCTGGAATTCCAATCACTTGGTTTCCTTCCTTGGCCACTCCCTCTAATTCTCCCCTGTCCCTTTCAGAACGCTGTTCGCTCTTCTGTATAAACCTTTCCCAACCTTAGTCACGTCTACTCAGTCAGTACAGTCTTGAAATCCTCTTGGGAGGTGCCAGGCCCTGTGAGGTGGGGACAAAGAGAAGCAGGCCCTGTTCCTGTTGCTGGGAGCCTGCTGAGTCTCCTGAGATGTTTGAAAAACCAAAGCTTACAAGAGACAAGCAAGCCAAAGCATATTTCATCACAGGGATTATTTGTACACTAGCAGAAGATAAACACTACGGGTTATTTCACCTAAAACAAATTCTATATCTGCATTGCTTCACATAAAACTCCAGGATTTCTAAGAACCCCCTGGCATCTAGCTAGCCAGCGGCACCAGATTAAAAACAGCTGCCTTCAAAAACAGAAGAAAACTCAGCCTGAGTGGGGTTCATAACATTCTTAGGGAAGATCATCTGTTAGGGTATATTCTAGAAGCCTTTGTAAGTATGGTAATGGTCACAGCCACTTTTTCTTGGCTCAGGTTGTGCTGATGCTGGGCTGGTGTGATACTGTGACCCAAAATAAGAGCACATCTTCACTCATATAACCTGATCTATTTAAGCACAAGAGTTACTGGGTAAAATGCTCCTCAAACATAAAACAGATGGTGTATTGGTGTGTACGCCACACACACAAACTCACATAAGCACACATGCACACACCACACACACACACACACACACACACCACACACACACACACACACACACACGCACACGCACACGCACACGCACACACACGCACACACACACGCACACACACACGCACACACACACGCACAAAGAGAGAGAGGGAGAGAGACAGAGAGAGAGAGACAGAGAGACAGAGAGACAGAGAGAGAGAGACGGAGAGAGAGAGAGGGAAAGGGAGAGGGAGAGACAGACAGAGAGAGAAAGAGAGCACAGAATGTGCTAGAGATTGAAAACATGGAAATTATGTATCTGAATTAGAGACACAGAAAGGAAGCATACTGAAGATATGGACAGCTGTAGGACAGTAAAAATAAGTGTTGGGTGGAGGATGTTTCAAACTGACTTCTGGTTAAATATAGTAAATGTTGTCATGTGCTCAGTAGAGTGACATCATAGCTCAGAACTAAGGCAGTGACCTTCAATTAACTGCTCTAAAACAGTATACAAATTTGCCTGAAGTCACATGATTATAAATAACAACAACAACAAAGACCAAGAGATACAACCACATTGGGTAGGTACACTTTGTCACAGGATGAGGTCTGTCCTTCATGGGCAATCAGATTATGAAGAAAAGCATTTGTAAACCCCTTTCTGCTCCAAATCCATTACTTTCAATAATCAATTGCTACTCTCCAAAATTATTCTGTTATGGACAGAGTCACCAACACCTGGGTTTGAGTTATGAAGTAATTATCACACTGGTTGATTCTTCCACATGCATGCTGAATGTCTGTCTCTTCCCTCTGCTTCATCTATCATCAGTTCATTTCAATAAACCTTCAGATAAAAGAAAAGTTCCCCCTTTGTCTATATAACCCACAATCACACTCATAAATGTGATGGTCACATCAGACCATCTCAGAGCCATCAGGGAAGTAATAATCAAAACACAGAAACAAATGGTCCTGTGAACATGGGCACAGGGCCGTCTCTTTATGTGTCACCTAGCAGTGAGCTTGTTCAAGGTGTTCAGAGACAAAGGAAGGATCCACACCAAAGAAGGTAAGAACAGCTGCAGGATGGGAAAATTGAATGCTGGTTGGAGGATGTTTCAAATTGATTTCTGGTTAAATATTGTAAATATAGGTAGGGATCCATCTCTGCTCTGGGCAAAAGACAAACTAGAAATACAAAGAGATCTCAACCTTAGCTGGGCATTCCTAAGTATTGAAAAAGACTTTCAAATAGAGCCAAAGTGATTCGTGACACTTGATGCTGAAGGTAGAAGATTCAGATAGCCATGGCCCCTGGAAGCAAGGAGAGGAATGGACCATGAGGCAGTTGGACTGAGATTTTCTTCAGCAAGATGTCAGCACACTCTCATTTTCTCATTTTCATTTCTCACAGAAAGATAAATATTATTCTCTTCAAATAATCATGCAATAAACATACACATATGTTCAACAAATATTAAGAGGTAGCATATAAGTTATTGAATTTTTTAAAGTATTCACTTTAAAAGTTCCTGTTCAAGTATCTATTTCATGTGGAGACTATTACCCCACTCCCACCCTCCTCATTGCCTGTTAGTCCCCCTAAAAATTTTTCTACTTCATGTTATATATTCACCCATGATTTTATGTATCTACATAAAATGACGGAACCACAAATGAGATGATACTTGTCTTCCTGACACAGGTTTAGTTTGCTCAATATGATTGTCTCCAGTTCTAACCATTTTTTATAATAACAGTTTTGTTCTTCTTTAAGGTTGAAAAAGCCCACTGTGGATATGTGTATAACTCTCATCTGTTCCTGTGTTGTTGGACACCTATGTAGAGTCTGTAATTACACTGTTAACATTAAGTATAAATGCAGAAGTATCTCCATGACATGTTGTCTTGGGGTTCTTGAGGTAAAAACCCAAGAGTGGTATACCTAAGGATATGGCACATCTAGTTTTCAGTCTTTTGAGAAACATCTATAATGATTTTCACAGAGGCTATATACTCCACTTCCAAGAGCAGTTGATAATTATTGCCCTTTGTCCTCATTCTTGCTGGCACTAGCTGCCATTTGTTTTTGAATATATATTTGTAATATATTATTAAATATATAAATTTCATATAGATAGTTAGGTAGACTGATTGAGCCATAGACTAGCTAACAAAAACAAACAAACAAACAAACAACAACAACAAAAAAAAAACAAAAATAAAAAAACTCCACCAGACATGAGATGTCTTCTTTTGAGTTGTTGCTCAGGGTTGTTCAACAGACTCCTAATACATTATAGGCTACTGATATTAGCCTTGGTTGTCCTATGCCAGAGGTGGAAGGTAAGTCTCTATTGCTGAAGACATCGTCTGCTTTGGACCCAGGACCTAGAGGACCAGAGCTGAGTCTAACTTAGAAGCCTCCTCCTTGATGATTAGTTTTCATGGTTCCGGAAGAAGAGAAAACAGTGATTTTTCTACCTTCCTATGATGCTTGTGAACCACCACAATGACCAGCACAGCACATTAATCCTAAGGATGCAGTAATAACGCATATACCATAATGGTATCTAACAACTCTCTAATTGGACTTATGCCTGATCAACAAGACAGAACTCATGTCTGGTACTGGAAAGTTATTTCTTTTCACAAGGACTGTCATTCTGAGTAGGGTAAAAATGTAGCATTGATTTTTATTTGCATTTTGCTGATGGCTACTGAGGCTGAACATTTTTTAATGTTTATTGAATTTGTAGTTAATTCTTTCAAAACTGTCCATTTCTTTAACCTGTTTGTTGATTTTTTTTTGTTACTAGATTTTTTGCTTGTTTTAGTTTCTGTATAGTCTAGATAGTAATCCTCTATCAGATACGAAGCTAACAAATATTTCTTTCCATTCTGTGGGCTCACTCTTCACTTGCTTAACTTTTTCTTTTGTCAAATAGAGGCTTTTAAATCACATACTGGTACAAAACCACATATATCAATAGACTAGTTAGAAAACCCAGATCAAACCCACACAACTGTAGCTACTTGATTTTTCATAAAGATGCAAAAAAAAAATACCCCACACATTCAAGACAATATTGCCTCTTTAATAAATAGTTCTTCAAAAACTGGATATCCACTGTGGTGGTTTGAGTAAAAATGGTCTCTATAAGCCCATAGGGAGTGGCACTAATAGGAGATGTGGCCTTGTTGGAGTAAGTATGGCCTCATTGGAGGAATTGTGTCTCAGTCTTTTCCTGTTGCTTGGGGATCAAGATGTGGAACTCTCAGCTCATTCTCCAGCGCCATGTCAGCCTGCATGCCACCATGTTTCTTGCTATGACAGTAATTGACTAAACCTATGAACTGTAACCCAGCCCCAATTAAATGTTTTCCTTTATAGGAGTTGCCGTGGGCATGGTGTCTCTTCACAACAATAAAACCCTAACTAAGACATCCACATGAAGAGGAATAAAGCTAGATCTCTGTTGCTCACCTTGCACACACACAAAAATATATCACCTTAGTGTGGATCAACAGCTTTAACAGAAGACCTTAAACTCTGAAGCTGCTAGATAAAGAAGGAAGGAGAAAACTTCAAGACACAGATGAAAGTGAAAACTTTCTGAATAGAACTACAGTTTCTCAGGAAGTAGATCCAACAATGGACACATGGACTTTTAAAGTAATCCAATTATATACTTCTTATAAATAACTCAAAACAAGTATTTAAAATGGAGTTGAAGAAAATCAATTTTCCCTCTCCTAGTAGCTATCATTTATGAATAGCTTCTTGGCTGGGGGTAAGACTGTGTTCACTTCCCTTCTTCAGGCTGGGATTTTTGTCTGGCTTGAGCATGTGTCAGTCTTGTGCATGCTGTTGTTGTCTCTGTGAGTTATATGTGTATCAGCCATGTTGTGTCTGGGAAATGCATTGCCTTAAAATTATCCACTACCTCTTGCTCTTACAATCTTTCCACCTCCTCTTTATCATAGATCCCTGAGCCTTGAGGTGAGAGATATGACAAATATAAACGATTAAGGGTTGAGCACTCTAAAATCTCCCATTCTCTGTATGCTGTCCAGTTGTGAATCACTATCTACATAAGGAGCTTCTCTGCCCAGGGTGAAATAACACTGAGTATGTCAACCCCATTCAAGGGCAGGCCCATGCTCAGGAGTAGATGGCCAGTCCTATAGTTTTGATTAAACTTATTAGCTATGGTGGGTTGAGTATTTTACCTTATTTTTCCTGCCTTGTCATTTTCTGGAAGAATGTGAAATCTCTCACTGTGGTCTCTCATCTATTACAGGAACTATTATTTACCCTGTATCATTCAATGCCATTTTATGCATACCACACAAGATTGTTGTTTTAGTAAAAAACATTGTATTGTTCACCAGTGAATTACTTTTGGAGGGAAGACGATTAACATGGGTGATTGTAGAATGGCAAGTGGGGTCATGTGAAAAGGCATTAAATTCCACTCAGTGAGTTGTGACCTAAGGAATAACATGGTCTGAGTTGAGCTTTTTCAGGATCAGTCTAGCTGCATCATGAATCCAAGATGGAGTGTGCAAGGAATGGAAGCAAGATGATCCACTAAAGGCTCCTATTGATGATCCAAGCATAATGATATTTTCCTGAATGAGGTGTAAGTGGTAGAGACTGTGAGAAGTAGTCAAACGGACCTGTCTTTGGAAGAGGAAAATGTCCTACAACATTTTCTGGTGTATCATTATATACCTTTATTTTGTGTGGTACTTATGTAATACATTTTCACTGTTTTGTGTTCAATCTTTATTTTTTCCAGTTTTCCCAGTTTTTTAAAAAAATTCTTTGAGAATTTCGTAGATTATATTTTTTCCATACAGTTTCACATCTCCCAACTTCTTCCAGATATACTCGTCCACCACCCAACCTACTTAAATTCATGTTTTCATGTTTTTTCTCTTAAAAACAAAAATGCAATAACAAAAGATAAAAGCCACTGAAAATCATGAAGTCTGCTGAGGACCATCTGACTACTTCTCACAGTCTCTACCACTTACACCTCATTCAGGAAAATATCATTATGCTTGGATCATCAATAGGAGCCTTTAGTGGATCATCTTGCTTCCATTCCTTGCACACTCCATCTTGGATTCATGATGCAGCTAGACTGATCCTGAAAAAGCTCAACTCAGACCATGTTATTCCTTAGGTCACAACTCACTGAGTGGAATTTAATGCCTTTTCACATGACCCCACTTGCCATTCTACAATCACCCATGTTAATCGTCTTCCCTCCAAAAGTAATTCACTGGTGAACAATACAATGTTTTTTACTAAAACAACAATCTTGTGTGGTATGCATAAAATGGCATTGAATGATACAGGGTAAATAATAGTTCCTGTAATAGATGAGAGACCACAGTGAGAGATTTCACATTCTTCCAGAAAATGACAAGGCAGGAAAAAAGTGTAAAATACTCAACTCACCATAGCTAATATGTTTAATGGAAACTATAGGACTATTCTATTGGAGTGTAAAAAGAAAAGCTGCAAGGCAGGCAAGATACAAATCTTGGCAGCTGCCCAGAGGAAGGAGATGGAGAAGAGAGAAAAAGCCATGGCTTTTGAGTTAGACATAGAGGTGTAGCAAGAAGCCATGTGGCAAAGGGGAGGCAGGCTCTTCTTTAGATTTCCCTTGTTAGTTGATGCCATTGGTCTTGCTTGTGTACGGTGCAAGGGTGCTAAGTATATAGGAGGTGAGAGGTTTACTGGAGGTTATGATGCTTCAGTGGTCCAGTTTGCAAGATAAATGTACCCTGTGCAGGGAGGACATAGAACTTGCTGGTGATATTGCTGCCAAGAATCAGTCAGGCTCTATAAGTAACTGCTCAAACATGCAGATATAATAACTGTAAACAACTCCACTGAAGGTGTTGTTTCAGCAAGCCAGATTTGAATAGTGTGATGGTTAACAAGGATTGTCAACTTGACAGGATCTAGAATCGCCTAGATGACAACCCTCTGGACATGCTGGGAAGGTATTGTCCAGATTACGCTAAGTAAAATGGGAAGACCTACCTTGAATGTGAGTGGCACCATTCCATGGGCTAGGGAAACAGCGCTGCATATAAAAGAGAAAGCTAGTTAAACAGGGATGCTCACTGCTCTCTGCTTCTTGGTTGTAGATACATTGTGACCAGCAGATTCCATTACCTGTCACCATGATAGACTAAACTGTGAGCTAAAGGAAACCCTTCCATCCTTAAGTGTCAGGTATGTTGCCATAGTAATAACACAATAACTGATATAATGGCATCCTTTCATTGGTCTGTTGGTTACCAATCTTGGGTGACTAGATGTTTATTTACTTGTCCTTAGGAAAAGTAACATAGGGAGTTAGTTTAAAGATAATGTGTATGAAACAGAAGACAGGTGTAATTTTGGGGGGGGTGAAACCAGATTGCTCATGGGTAGGTAACTGTGAGAACTAGTGGAGTGTATATGTAAATTTACTTTGTTTTCTTTTGAACATTTGAAATGTTCCATCATAAAAAGATGAAAAAAAATCTTGACATGTAACTATTCCTTTAAAAAGACAAAAAATGTCATGTGCTGCATAAACTGAGAAGCCACATATTTTATGACTAACTTCTATGATCCATACATTCATGAGGAGAGCCAGTTTGTTCCTATAAGATAATCCAAACCATGAAAGGAGCATTTCTTTGCTTGTGCCCATCTTCAAATGGCACATGATCTAGACAGTCTTCTTGATAACTTGAGCAAAACTGCTGCATCGCTTGTTACTCGGGAGCCCTAAACTGAGGACTATAAATGATAATAGTTGAAGACAGGGACGGTGGAGGAAAGAATGTGTGAACATGTGTCTGTTAAAGGTTTGGGCATCAATATATTAGAGATGCCCCATTTTAGAATTTGTCTTCCCACATTAATCAAACTGAAAATAATGTCAACCTCTCTAGGTTGTCTTAAAGAAATGAGTTCCCCAGGACCCCTGCTTGCCACCATTGGAAGAGGAGGTTCTCGAGAGCTGTTCCAGCTTACTGAAACCAGCCCTCCCTGTCTGTATGCTAGAGGACCCCTGACAAACAGGAAGGCCTGACTGTAAGGGACACATGCATCCACAGATTCGGGTATCTTCAAGGGTCTGCTATGCACCCTTCAAAGGAGCCTTTGATCCTATGAAGATGATGCACTAGCTTGCTTATTGGTTTTGTCTTTTTTTTTTTTTTTTTTTATTTTTTTTTTTCTTTTTTTTTTTTGACATTTTTTTTTTGTGGTTTGTTTGATTTCTTCACCATTTGTGGTCATTGTTCCAAGAGGTCACACTGGAATTTCTTGTGATTGTTTCAGCACACCAGATCTACTTCAAGTCTGAGTTTATTTATGCAAAGTTGCTAAGAGGGATTTTTACAGTCTTCAATGAGTGTCTAAGGTGCACACAGTCCAGAAATACAGATAATGACATTCATGTTTGGCCTTCATTTTCCTTCCATTCTTAGTGTTAGAAGAAAGCACTGGATTCTGGAGATACCTTATGAAAGGGTTGCAATCAGCAGTCAAACACACACTCCACACTCAAGTTCACTCGCACAGCTCCCAGCGATGAGAGGGGACAGTCTCTTTCAGTATCTACTATAGCAAACTGCAGGTGATGTTCACCATGATTTTGTTTGATGTGAACTGGGACATATGCCATGAATTCTATTCAATAATTATGAGAATTCACTTATACCAAATCCTATGCCAGGAACAGACAATGAACAGTAGCACTTTTTTCCCCAAAATAGCTCAAAAGTTAGAGGATCTAGAGAGGTAAAAGTAACACCAGACCATAATGGGCTGGGTGATACTTAAAGGTAGGCATAAGACACTATGGAAGTTACAATGAAACCATCTCCAGAGGAGCAAGTATGAGATAATAAGAAGCATTTCAAGAGACTCTTGAGAGAGAAGTCAGAGATTATTGGGTAGAGATGATCCAAAACATGAATGTCTGAGGATATTGAGGCAAGATGTTACATAGCATTGTCAAGCAACTCCATAGCTGCATGTAAGTTAGATGAAAGGTAGGGTGAATGTGAGCAAGCTATGTAAAAGTGGGAATTAGAAAGAACCTCGCCACACAGGGCTCTAAGTAGATCTCAAACAAAGTGTACATGACTCAAGTCTTCAAGTATGAGCAACCCTAGATGTGCCTAGTCAACATATGCATGTTTAAATACATCAAACAGGCTGGTTGATTAATCTTCTGGGAGCACATTCTTGTAAGGATGAAGTAAGAAAACACATGGGATGACATTGAGGCCAGACTACTGAGGGGAGTTAGTGCTTTGGTGACTCTGAACACAGCTCAGTGGTGTCTGAGAGTCTATTGTGTCTTCGCCCTGAACTTGAGAACCTATTTCAAGTCCTGGAATGAGAAAAGAAGAGATGGAAACAGAGTAGTGCAAAATTTAAAGCCTGAAAATGTTGATTTTTTTCAATCCCTTTAAAATATTGAGACATTGGCAGGCATGGTGACACACCTTTAATCCCAGCACTTAGGAAGCAGAGGCAGACAGATCTCTATGGGTTTGAGGCCAGCCTTGTCTATACAGTGAGTTCCAGGTCAGCCAGGGCTACAGAGTAAGACCTTGTCTCAAAAACAGTAAAAACAACAACATAACCCACATAAACTTCTGCTTCCAGTCTCCACCTGAAAGAACGCAGACAGTCATTCTCCCACTGATGTTCCACATGACCACAGAGCCTAGGACACAATGAAATCTTGAACTGCAAGGAATTGATGGTATTGCCCATGTGTGCTGCAACATCAACATTAGGAAGTGTACCAGTTTCGATTAGAGCAGGAGAGGTAGTGAGCAGCGGGATGGAGTGTAGTGTAGTGTCCATGTTTCTCCTCTGTCCTTTTTCACATCAATGAACTTGATGAGACAGTACAGCATTTTAAACTAGTTCACTTATTTATTTAGAAAAATTGGAATGAAATGTATGAAAATATGTATGAGAAAATTTAGGTGCACTGTTATATGCCTTGAAAGCCCAGGTGCTGGCTGTTCATAAACCCAGGTGAGCCACCCCCTGGGATTCCCAGTGACAGAGGGCTGAAAGGAAATTCACACAAGATGCCAGCTAAAGAAATGCAGAAGAATCACAATCTAATTGAACGTCAGCATGCCTCTTCTGGACTCGGATATGAGGGTGGGAGAGATCTGGGTTACAGATCACGCCTTCTGTCTCAGGGTACAACAAAAGCACTACTGTATTATTCAACCCCATGCCAGTTCCAGGTGCCCACGAAATGTGCAGTCAATTGAGTTTCATTTGTTTTCAAATACACTGCAATGAGCTGTCCATCAAGTATGATTTGGTAAAACTGCAGAATTCTGTCTTAGAAAACATTATAATGTGCGAGCTGCTTTCTTTTTGGCTTGAAAGAGACAGTGGTCCACATGCTGCTGCATTACTTCCTCTTTCATGGATGCCATGGCAAACTCGTCTTGTCTGGATCTACTGGAATATGGCACACAGTGGTCTTCCGTTACAGCCTGTCTCCGTAAGTGGCACTGTTTGGTCACCTGAACGAGAAGTTGAAGAAGAAGCAGAAGTATCCTGCAGGACCTTTCTAGGGATGGAGGACCATGACTCTCCTCCCTGTGGGACTCTTACAGCCTCTGGGAAGTTCAGCACAGACTCTCCAGTAAGAGGTCTGTTTCACCCCAAACCCAGAGTAGAACAGTTAAGTGGGTTTTTTGATCAAACATCATGTTCCCAGGTGCATTCTAATGAAGCTAGAGACCCCTTGATTCAAACCTGCCTCAAAGTGGTGAGAAAGACAAGAGGAAGAAGCAGACAGGCTAGCTAATGGTCTCCAAATAAGTTCTCCAGATGTAGCACATTTTTTGGTCCACCCTGGGCTGTCATCAACATTTCAACATTTAACGTTTCATTTCCTGCTTTCTTCTTGCCTGTCACAGAAATTGGACTAAAATTCCCTCTTTAGAGAAAGGATCACACATAGTTGTTTTTTTTCTTTCTTTCTTTTCTTTTCTTTCTTTCATTGTGCTCTGACTCGCAAGCATATTAAGTAGATCTCCTTGGCAGGGTGCAAGTTTATATCACAGAGGCTAAGTGACATGTGGCTTGTCACATACTGTCAGTCAGTTTGTGTTTCCTGTTGAAAGGTGTGTGTGTGGCTGTTTTTGCTCTTATACGTTCTCTCATTCCTATAATCCCCTGGTAAAAAAGAGAGGACACCCCTGGAAATACGAATGATTTCGAAAGGTAAGGCCCATTTCCGAAAAGAAATTTCAAACCCGTCCCACAGTGTCACATGATGGCCTCCTTCATTTGGACACACTTGCGTGTCCCCTTTCATCCACGAAATACTGTTCTCTAGCAACGTCCTCGCTGATCCCAGGCCTCTCAAGGATATCTCGCCCCAAGTTCCCATCAATGGATGTCACTGTGGGGAGAACTGCAAGGAAAGGATTTGAGTATCAGGAGAGTCAAATTACGCCCGGATAAAAGTGAAAAGGGGAATAGATAGGTGGGGGGAAATGCTTGGGCGTTTCATCTTGCCAGCCCTGGTGTTCCGGGATGGGGCTGGGCAGAGTGCAGAACCGGGAAGGCGAAGGCGGATTCGTGCCTTTTTTGTGTTTTAGTGACAAAATGCCCGACGACAGTGATTTTTAAGAAGAAACAGCTTGTGCTGGCTCTCGGTTTGAGAGTACAGCCCATCGTGGTGGGAGCGGGGAGAGTTGCTGCAGCTGTGGTGGTGGGAGCGGGGAGTAGCTGATTTCACTCCATTCAGACAAGAAGCAGAAACAGATGAGTGCTGATGCTAGGCTCTTTTTCTCCTCCTTTCCTTTTTATTCAGTCTGCTACTCCAGCCCATGGGAAGGTCTTCCCCACATCTAAGGTAGGTCTTGCTTCCTCAGTTAAACCTCTCTGAAAACACTTTCACAGACATGCCCAGTAGTATAGCTGGAAGTTTCTATCCTGCCAGGTCCCATAGCCATTCAGTCCCAAATAAACACACAGAGTCTTATATTAATTGTAAAATTGTTTGACTTATTGCTCAGGGTTATAACTAACTGGCTCTTACATTTAAATTAACCCGTAATTCTTGTCTGTGTGTAGCCATGTGGCATGGTACCTTTTCTCAGTCTCATCTCACTTCCTCTGTGTCAGGCAGGTGACTCCGTCTCTGCCTTTTCTCTTCCCAGACTTCTCCTCATCTGGTCACCTTAGAAATCCTGTAGGATAATGCTTTTGTACACTGTAAAGATTTGTCATTCCTATTGGTTTAATAAAACACTGACTGACCAGTGGCCAGGCAGGAAATATAGGTGGTGTGACCAGATGAGAAGGCTGGGAAGAGGAATATCTGAGACAGAGCTGCAGAGGAGGCAAGATGATAACGCTGGACTGAGAAAAGGTACCAAGCCATGTGGCTAAACATAAAGAGAAATATGGGTTAACTTAAAGTGTAAGAGTTAGTTAGTAATAAGCCTGACTACTACCGCTGAGCATTTTAAGTAATGTTAAGCCTCCGTGTCAATTATTTGGGAAGTGGCTGCTAGGTATTCGGGAACCGGTGGGCAGGACAGAAACTTCCAACTACACAGTAGTGTGTCCCCTAAGTGTTTCTAAAGCCAGTCAAGTTGACACTCAATGTTAACTACCCCTGAATCTTTCCCTGGCTGGGCTGTCTTTGTATTTGTGTGCCTTATTCCTTTGCTATCAGGGGAGGTAATGTATAAACCATTGTTCAAATATCTAATAATCACATTGTTATTAGAAATCTCCTCCAAATTGAAATGTTTCTGTCATGGAGAGATGAAGGAGGCTCATAAGACTTGGGGAAGAAACAACTTATAAGTCTTAGGGAGTTCCTAAAACGAGCAAGATAGACAAGACCCTTCCGCCAAGGTTACAGAGGCAGCAAATACCTCCTGGGAAAGGAAACTGACAGGCTGATCTGACTGTAGGAGACTCTCCAACCTTTTGACCTGTCTTCAAATTGTTCAGGGAGAGCTTGTGCACTGAGGCTTGCCTGAGTTGTCCCGCTGGGTGAGGTGGGCTTTTCAGTAATGTCACTGCCTTTGATTGGCCCATGCTCCTCTAAGGAACCCTAATAAACTCATTGGCTCACCAGGCTGGCCTCTGGTGTAATAGTTACTTTGGTCTGTTGATCCCCGTTCTGGGATAAGCAGATGTTTGCTCATGCCCCCCAAAGAAGAATGATAAAATACACAGAGCATAAGCTTTATGGAGGCAAACCTGGTGTTGTGGCACAAACTGTTCATGTCAGTGACTTACGGATCCTAGCAGAGCTGAAATTTGCAGATGGTAAGCTATTTAAAATATTAGTGATCATCTAAACCCATAATACCAGTTCCCTGTTAGTAAGGCCCTTGGATGAGACACATAAAGTTCTAGAACTATACATATGATGGCTGATTTTTGTTACTGTGAAGGGTGATCATCTTTTATGGATTAGGTGAGTGGAAATGCGTGAGTAGACAGGATAAGCTACTTGGCAAAATTACAGAATTAAGGGAGGGTTGACCAGTGAGCCACCTGGTGCCCTCTGCTTTGCTGTCTTCCCCTGCCAATCATTTATTGCCACTGAGTTCCATTATTTTCACTTAAATCCATGTGTAGGAAGCAATTGCTGATTGAGCCTAGTATTTTCTAGCTCATAATGGTAAGGTGTTGATGATATCCATGAATTCCTAGAGACCAATCAAGCATTAATTCTGAGTGTAGGTGTGAATATTTCCAGAAAAGACTAGCATGTGAGTCAGTGGACTGAGTGGGAAGATGTGCCTTCCATGTGGGTAAGTGTGCTGATTGATCTTATGCCAACTTGACACAAGCTAGTTATCTGAAAGGGGGGAACCTCAATTGAGAAGATGCCTGCATAAGATCTGCCTGTACAGCTTTTTCTTAATTAGTGATTGATGGGGAGGGCCCAGCCCATTGTGAGTGGTGCTAGCCCTCGGCTGGTGGTCCTGGTTTCTACAAGAATGCAGGCTGAGCAAGCCAGGAGAAGCAAGCCAATAAGAAGTACCTCTCCATGGCCTCTGCATCCTGCCTCCAAGTTCCTGCCCTGTTTGAGTTCCTGTCCTGACTTCTTTCAGTGATGAGCAGTAATATAGACGTGTAAGCCAAATAAACGCTCTCCTCCCCAACTTGCTTTTGGTTGTGGTGGTTTTTTTTCCAGCAATAGAAATCCTAACTAAGATAGTAAGCATCATCAGATCAGCTGAGGGCCCAGACAGAACAAAACACTAGAGAAGAGTATTTCTTCTCTTCCCTAGAGCTGGAACAGGTTCTTCTCTTCCAACTATTAGGTGTTAGAATCCCAGTATCTCATAGAACTCTAAGAGTTACACCAGCATCCACATGGCCTGCTTTCTAGGGCCTCAGCCTACACCATCAGCCTCCTTGCTTCTTGATACCTTTGCGCTTGGCCTGAGCCATGCTCCTAGCATCCAGTGTCTTCAGCTTGCTGACAGCCTGTCAAGAGACTTCTTTGCCTCACAAGAGCCAATTCCTCTGAGAAACTCCCATTTATCTATCTATCTATCTATCTATCTATCTATCTATCTATCTATCTACCTATCTACCTACCTACCTACTATAGAAAGTGACGAGTATTTTAGATAGTAAACATTTTAGGCTTCAAGGAATAGTACATCCCTTCCCCCACCTTGTGTGTGTGTGTGTGTGTGTGTGTGTGTGTGTGTGTGTGTGTGTGTGTTCATGTGGGTATATGTGTGGAGGCCAGAAGTCAACCTCTTATATAGCTCACCTTATTTTGGGGAGACAAGATCTCTCACTGTCCACAGGCTCACAGAATAGGCTAGGATGACTGACCAGCAACTTTCAGAGATGCACACATGTCTTTGCCTTTTTTGGTGCTGTGGTTACCCCCACACCTGGCTTTTTTATGTGGTTTCTGGAGATTAAACTCAAGTCCTCATGAATAAATGGGAAGCATTGTATAGACTGAGCTGTCCCCACAACCCCAGATATCATATTTCTGAACAAATAATGAACTCTGTCACCAATATTAGAAAACATGTAAAGGAATGTTTGTTATTGTATTCCAATAAAACTTTTTAAAACAAATACACAAACAGGGTTTCATTCATTTATAGTCTGTCAAACCCTGGTTTATTAGCTTAAAAGAATATTGATGCTTTAAAGCCAAAATTGATATACCTATTGTTAGAATCAGATTACTGAAAGATTGAATTATCATTTGGCAATACGAATTTTATTTTTGACTCATCAAATGACTAACTTGAGTAAAGAGGAGACCTGGCACATGATGACCACTGTAACTGTGGTGATCTAAATATGAATGGCCCTAGAGGCTCATGTATTTAAATTTTTGATTCCCAGTTGGTGAACTATTTAGGAAGGATTAAGAGGTGTGGCCTTGTTGGAAAAAGTGTGTTATTGAGGGTGGCCTTTAAGGTTTCAAAAGCTCATGCCAAGCCCAGTCTCTCTCTCTGCCTGCAACTTATGGATCAGATATGAGCTCTCAGCTTTTGCTCCAGCACCATCCCTGTCTGCCTGCCTGCCACTGTGCTCCCTAATATGAAATTCATGGACTCACCCTCTGAAACTGTAAGTAATCTCCTATTAAATGCTTCCTTTTATAAGTTGCCTTTGTCATGGTGTCTATTCATAATAACAGAATGGTACTTAAGGCAGTCACAGACTACAAATGAATACAGTATGGTAATGCTGGATATCCAAGAATGACATTTGAGCATTTAAAACACATCATTTCACATAATCACAGAGCATATAGATACAAAAGACAATGTTTCAAATATCACCAGACTATGAAACTTCTGTTACTAATTTAGTTAAGTAATAAAATGAGAACAGAAAGCATTAATTATCAACAAAATCTCTGCCAATTCTAGACTGCTTGGATTTATTGTAAAATTTACTGTAGGAAAATCTTTGTAAAAGATGTATTATTATTATCTATGGATATAATCAGTCTGGAGTGAAGCTAAACATGTGTTTGGCTTGCATTGTGGTGGAGGAGAGAAGACAGGAAGTGAGGGAGGGAGGATAGAAAATGAAATAGGAATGTCTTGCACTTGCCATCCAGAGAATTGAAGCCAGATGAGTGACATTAGGGAGCCCTATTTGAAGAAGATACACTTAAAACTTCCCATGTAAGTCACAAACACAAGTCACTGTCATGCTTGAAGTAAAGATGACAGTCACTATGGGCAAAACACCAGCTACATCATTGCTGCCATATTCAAGACAGAATATGGTTCACAATAAATGTAGCGTCATGGGTAGGACTCGGATGATAACCATTCCACACATATAACCATGATCACAGAGAAATGCTTATTCTAGGTCCAACATGTGGTTACTCTTGACCACTGTTCACAAAATACTACAAGAAATAGACCAGCATATGCAAAAGTTGTGTGTTTGGATGTAGACACCAAAGCATATAGAGAGAATTGAGAGATCAGGGCTTTCAAAGGACCGACCAAGCTATCTGGCTTGAAGTGTGGTTGTAAGGTACCATTCAAAACCAATCACAAAAGTTTCAGCTAGAAATCATTGACTTCAAACTGTGTTTTGTGTCAGAGACCCAGGAGGGGGAAGGGACAGTTGCTGAGCAAAGTGGCACAGTGTGTCAGGGACTAGGTAGCTGGTTTCCTTGACTCTGTTTAATTTGGTCCTGAAACGGTAATGTGTGTCATATCCACAACTGTCCACAGATCCCTTCCATGCGTGAATCTCTTGTTCTTCATCCATCTCCATAGGTAGGACTACATGCTAGTTATTCATTTCTGGGAGCAAGCACCTGACAAGGAGCAACTGCAGGGGTAAGTTTTACTGTGGACATAGTACAAACTGGAGCACAGCACTGGGAAGAAGGAACTCCATTTGAGGAATTGCCTTCATCAGGTTGCCCAGCAGGCGTGTCTATGGGGCATTTTCTCAAATGCTTATTGATGTGGGAAAGCCCTACCCACAGTGCCATCTGTAAGCAGGTGGGCTTATCAATATTGCTTATATAAGAGGACTAGCTGAACAAGCTAAAGAATCAAACAAGTAAGCAGCCTTCTTCCATGGTTTCTGCTTCAATCTCCTGCCCTGGCTTCCCTCTGTAATGTAATATAAATTATAAAATGAAATAACAATCCCCCCTGTTAGTTTTAATCAGTATTTTATCACAGCCACAGAGACCATGATAGCACAAGGATACAAACAATTTTTTTCTCAGAACTTAATAATCATTTTTATTTATTAAAATTTTCATTTCTCAGAATAAAAATTTTTAGTAAGGTGACTGGATACAAGATCAACTAAAAAAAAATCAGTAGCCCTCCTGTATTCAAATGACAAATGGACTGAGAAAGAAATCAGGGAAAAACACCTTTTACAATAGATTCAACTAATAATTAATATTATTGGGGTAACTCTTACCAAGCAAGTGACAGACTTGTATGATAAAGTCTGTCTTCAAGTCTTTGAAGAAAGAAATTGAAGAAGATATCAAAAGATGGAAGATATCTCATATTCATAGATCAGTAGGATTAACATAGTAAAATTGATCATCCTGCCTAAAGCAATCTGTAGATTCAACGCAATCTCTGTCAGAATTCCAATACAATTCTTTACAGATCTTGTAAGGACAACTCTCAACCTCATATGAAGACAAACAAACAAATGAACAAAAAAACCCAAGATAGCTAAAACAATCCTGAACAATAAAAACACTGCTGGAGTTCTCACAATTCACAACTTCAAGTTGTACTGTAGAACTATAGTAATAACAAACATATGATATTGGCATAAGCATACTGATCAATGGAATCTAATTGAGGACCCAAACATAAATCCACACACCTTTGGACACCTGATTTTTGATAAGTAAGCCAGAAATACACACTGAAAAAACCCCACCATATTCAAAAAATTGTGCTAGTCAAACTGGATGCCTGCATGTAGAAGAATGCAAATAGATCCATTATATATCACTATGCACAAAACTGAAGTTCAAGTGGATCAAAGACCTGAACATTAAACCAGATACCCTGGATGTTATAGAAGAGAAAGTAGGGAATGGCCTTGAACTCATTGGCACATGACATTCTGAACAGAACACTGATGGCACAGGCACTAAGATTGACAATTAATAAATGGGACCTCATAGAACCGAAGAGATTCTGTAAGGAAAAGTACACTGTCAATGGGACAGTGTATAGAATGGGAAAAGATTTTTACCAACTCTACATCTGATAGAGGAGTAATGTACAAGAGAAATAGCTGGAATTGGGGAGATTTTGGGGGGTGGTATGGAAACCTGAAGGTGATTCTAATGAGGACTCCTAGTAATGGGAAATATGAAGTCTCAACTGGCCATCGCATGTAACAAGACTAGGCTTCTAGTGGGAAGACTTGGTTGCATTCATTTGAGTTGTTGAATAAGGGGGTCCCATGGAAATCATCAAATAATTCAGATTGTTACTGAGACAAAGGGTTGCTCTCTGCAAATTGATATTGTGGCTCCATTGCCAAGGACAACACCCACTCAATTCATTGAACATGGAAAAGTGGTGCTGGTGCCTACAAAAAGCCTTCATCCCTATGTTCTAGTCTCTTTGGTTCAGGAAGACACTCTATAGGGTACTGAAAGAGAAATGTGGACACCACATTTTTGCCTACAATCTTCTGCCTGTAAACTATGCTGAGGCAATGGTGGCACAGAACATGTGGGAACAGTCAACCAATGTCTGATTTGGCCTACTCCATAAGTAGGAACTCATACCTGACACTGGTTGAGTAACCAAGAACTAGAGACTACATAGCCCAAAGTCCTAGGGTAAAACCAAACACTACTGGTCTAAAAAAAAATAAATGATTCCTAATGATATTTTGCTATATTTATAGATCAGTGCCTTATTCAGTCATCATCAGAGAGGCTTCCTCAGGCAATAAATGAAAACAGATGCAGAGACCCACAGCCAGACATAATGCAGAGTCTAAATGGGAGGTCTCCATCAAATCCCTCCCTTCAGAGCTCAGGGAATCTCATGGAAGTAGGCAAAAAGATTTTAACAGCCAGAGGGGATGGAGGACACCAGGAGAACAACTCCTCTGAATTAACTAATCAAGGTGCATATGAGCTCACAAAGACTGAAGCAGCAAGCACAGGGCCTACATGGGTTTGCACCAGGTTATCTGCTTATATATTATAGTTATTAGCTTGGTATTTTTATGTGTAGGTGGCATTTTTCTGTCCCACTAGGTATCTCTGTTCCACTAACCAGCTCCCAAATAACCACACAGAGACTTATTATTAATTATAAATGTTCAGCTGGTAGCTTTGGCTTGTTACTAACTATCTCTTACACCTTTAATTAACCCATATTTCTTATCTATGTTCTACCTCATGGTGGTACCCTTTTATAGCATGGCATGTTCATCTCCTGCTTTTTCTGTGTCTGGCTGGTAACTCCACATGACTCTACCCTTCTTCCTAGCATCCTCTCAGTTTGGCTCTCCCACCTAATCTCTCCTTGCGTAGTTATTGGCCAGTCAGTTCTTTATGAACAATGAGAGCAATACATCCTCACAGTGTACAAAAGGATTATTCCAATGTATTTATGGGATTCCTGAATGTGAGAACAAGTGGGTCTCTGACTCTTATGTCTACCCTTGGGACTTTTTTCCTCCTCTTGAGTTGCCACATCCAACTTCAATACAATAGTTTTTGCTTCATCTTATTTTATTTTATTTTATTTTTGTCATGTTTGGTTGTTATCTCTTAGGAGCTTGTTCTTTTCTAATAAGAGACAGAAAGGGAGTGTAACTGGGGGGATGGGAGGGGAGGTGGGGAGTAACCAGGAGAAGTAGAGGGAGAGGGAACTATAATCAGCGTATATTGTATGAGAAAAGAATCTATTTTCAATAAAAGAAAAAATTCATTTCTTACGTTTTACATATGTATTTCCTTTTGCCATGTTTATTAATAGAGTGCATATTGCAAATTATTTTTATTTCCATTATATTATATATATTGTATAATTTTATTATATATTTTTCAATTGAAAATTTGACTCACAGTTGGAAGATACTGCCCATCATGGCATCAATTGTGTGGCAGCAGGAACCTGAGACACTTGGTCAGAGTGCACTGGAAGGCAGAATCCAGGTAGATGTGAATGCTAATATTCAGCTGGTTTTCCCCTTTGTGTTCAGTCAAAGACTCCAGCCCTGAGGATAGTACTGCCCACATTTAGGATGGGTATTCTCACTTCAATTAATCCAAACTCATTCACAATCATGCCCAGAGGTTTGTCTCCTAGTAGATTCTGGATCCTATCAAGTTGATAAACCAAAATTAGCTGTTACAGGGGAGTACTTGGAGAACTTAGCTCCCGGAAATACCACCTGGAGAAGGGTTTCCTACTGGTCAGGAAAGTCTTTTAAATTACATAGGAAGAAATTAATGCACTGTATTTGAGACATAATACATTGGAGGGGGAATTAAATCATTACCTTAACAAATTTTCCCAATTGGCATACATCTTTGAAGAACGAACGGGTGTTTTGTTTCATCTTTCTTCTGTTTTATTAAATGATTTATTTTTATTTTTAATTATATATGGGGGAAGGTGGGTATGCATGCACACATTAGTGCAGATGCTCACAGAGGCCAGAGGTACTGGATCTCCTGGAGGTGGAGTCAAAGGCAGTTGTGAGCTGCCTGACATGGGTACTGGGAACAGAACTTGAGTCCTCTGGAAGAGCAGTGCATGTTCTTAGCCCCTGAGCCATCTCTCCAACCCCGTCTTTCTTCTGTTTATCACACTGAGCGCTAGCTCTCTATAGAATTCCATGTAAACAGCTGGGGTGTATAAGTCTGAGGTTGCTAGAAGAGGTCAGAGGTCAAAGTGTTGATGTTATTGGAACCTACATGATATTTCCACCAAGGGGCCAGTTTATAGTTAGGAGAAGGAGGCTCAAGGGTGATATAGGAACACTCAGAACTTAGGAGTGATAGGAAAAGATGAAGCTAAGAGAAAAGTCTGGAAAACATCATCCCAGAAGGGAAGAGGAAAACCAGAGTGAATGATATCACCAAGGATGAATCCCTGAAAACAAAATCACATCTGGGATTCCTAAAACACACATCGCCTCAGGGGGCTCTTTGAGGCAATGCTCCTGGGATAAAATATCAAGGTTTATTTCTACAGGAATAAACTATAAAGAAAACCACGAGCTCAGTAGACTGTACACCTGTGTTTTCTGAAGTCCTTTTCTCAAAGGAATAGTGAGTCAGAAACTCTGGATTTAATATTTCATTTCACAATCTCTTGAGTACCTACCAATGGGGCTATATAAATAACCACTTCCCGAAACCTGAGACCATGCCTCCAGAACTCACCTCACTCCTGTCACCCACACAGTGACAGATTCCTCCCACCATAGGGCTTGAAATGAGCTAAGTGGGGGCGGGGGAAGCAGGTGAGGAGGACAAAAAGAGGATCCCACCCACAAAGCCCCCAATTACATATGTGGGAAAAGGACCCCATGAGAGGAAAGCCATGGTGTTTGCAATCTCATCGAAGGGATGCTGAGGCAGGAAGGTCACTTTCTATTAATGAAGAGAAATCTGGCCAGTCCAAGGGACAGAAACCTAGAGGAATTCACAAATGATTTCAACTCAGCTAGTGTCTCGGCAGAGACTTATTGACGACTGGACACAAAACAGGAGATGTTTCTTCAATTCATCTTATTTGTTCAGTGTTATGCCTAGTAGCTGGACCAAAAAGACATCAAAATTCTGCAGATTAAATCAAGGAGAGGCTCACTTTTCTCTCTCACTCTCCCCTGAGTCCAGAGATGAGCCAGCTGGCTCAAACAACAGAACTCATGGGGCTACTCTGCCCTTCTGTTTCTTCATGACAGACAAGGGAGAGGCAAGCAAGTTCCCTGGAAGTCATGTCTGTCATTAAAGGGAAAAACACCAAAATTACACACATTTGTTTTCATTTTCCACTGCTGAGATGGCCATCCCTCTGGCTGCAAAGGAGGCTGGGAAATGCACCACTGCCCATAGAAAAACCAAATGCCCTGATGGGGTTACCATGTAGTTTGGGGCATGGGGCTTCTGTTCTATAAGCAAGATCAGATGATCCTGAGGGACATTAACAACATGTACCATAATGTCCAGTGCAGTATCTGGAGTTCAGAGTCATACTGTAGATGGTACATCAGAACTCCCCGTTGAGACTGCCATCTACCCAAGCTCAGGTGTTGGCCACCATCTTCTGTCTTCTTCTCTCCATGCTGCTACCTGCATTAACACAATTTCACCAGATATAGTCAACTGTGCAATGTGTCCTGCAGGAAGCCTTGGGATGGTCCCTGGCTATTTCAGTATTTTTCAAATACCATATCCAAACAAAGACATCATTCCTCTGTGTTACAGCAATCAGTGTCTGTCTTCTCCATGTGCTTTCAGCTTCCTTGTTGCTCCCTCCTATTGGAGAGCTCCTGGACGGCAGATAGAGATTTTAAGATTTGTTTTTAATGCACATAGATAGAATGACATCTGCCCTGAGTAAGTGCTTCTCCTAAATGTTGGGTAGTACAGCCATGGTCGGCTCCAACCCTTTACAGAGTATCCAGGCTGCCACTTCATCCCCCTGTGCAAGTCTTCATCTTCCATGTCCGCTGAATTTTACTTAAAGACTAACCTATTATCCATTAGTTTTTTTCTTATTTTTTTTAAATAAGAGTACTTGTGTACACATGTATTTGTGTATATGTGGCGTATATCCATGAATTCTAGAGAAGAACCTCAGACGTTATCTTCAGGAATGCTGTCCACCTCTTCGAGACAGGATGTTCTACTGGTCTAGAGCTCACCAGTTAGGCCAGTGAGCCCCAGGGTGCTTCCTTTCTCTGCCTCCCAAAAGATGGAATTACAAGTGGGCACCATCACCATGGTGGCTTTTTTCATGGGTTCTGAGATTAAAATCCTGTAAGGCAAGCACTTTGTTGGCTGAACCACACTCCCAATTCCCTGGTGCTTTAATTTTTCCTACTGATTGACTGGCCTTCATCCTCAAAGGTCTACTAATATTTATAAAACAAACTACTTCTCTTCAAAGCTCTGGACATCCCTCAGCCCAGAAGTGACATGTTCCTTTGCACTGTCAGGAGGATCTAAGGTTGCAGATAAAGGAGCTGCAGATCGAGGCAGCACAATGGGCACAGTGTTTGCCTTGTACGTGTGGAGACCCATCCAGGAACACACTCATATGTGGGAGCCCATTTTCAGGTTCCTCATGGCTTTACCCAGCAGATCTGCATAGAGAGGATGATTAGGACCATGGGCCTGAGTGCAGGTGTCTGAAATGGTCTGCACTTGGCTGTGCTGGGGGAGGAGGTCTTTTGCTCCACCCCTTGGCATCTCTATTAATACCCTGGGGCAGAGACAGTCAGGGCCTGTTGGAATAGGTTCCAGGCCCTCTGGAGGCTATCCTGTATTTTCTATCTGTTTATCTCCACAATCTAAATCCTTCTATCTAATATTTCCTGCTGCTCGCACTCAAGAAAACTCTGGGGAACTGTGAGGTTGGTGGATAAACTCCCCACACTCATACTCACAGACACACATGGTTATTGGTGGAATTAGGGTAGTATATGATTGCTATTTAATATGGGTACAGGCCACTTACACTGGATCATTCTGGTGATACAATATTTTCAGAATCATGAAGACCCTTAAACATAGGAGAAGGAATTGAACGAAAAAAATGAGATAGATAGAAACATGAAATATTACTTAGCTCAAAATTTCTGGCTTAGGATAGAAGAAAGAGGCCACTAACTGAGGGGTATGGTTGACTTCTGAAAGCTGGATAAAGGGAGGAAGTGGATCCTCTCCTAGAGTCATAGAAGGATCACAGCCCTGTGAAAACCTTCATTTTTACCCAGAAAGACCTACTTGGAGCTGGCCTCCAGAACAGCAATATAATAAATTGGTGCTCTTTGAAGACACTGTTTGTGATAGTGTTATACCAATAACAGAAAACCAGAATAATATAGTAGGCCTGTATAATAGAAGCCCTTGTTCAATGATGAATCAGGCTTATGATTATAATTGCATGCAGTTATACTAGGGACCCCATCTTGAGCAATAATTAGATACACTTAACCACTTTACATTCTAAGCAGCACTTTATGCTGTGTACTCTAAGAAACCATCTTTGAGTACAGTACATATTGAAATCAGTTCAGAATTAGTTCGTTCAAGTCACTAGCTCCAAATTGCCAGCTTGTTCCCTCACATGCTCCCTTCAGTAGGAATCACCAGGGTGTCTGGGTTAGTGTTGCCAGAGCTTGGTTTCCTATGTCTCCAACCCTGAGCCAAAATGAACCCTTCTGTTCTGGTGGAAGCTCCACCTCAGTCCATGGCACCCATATACCTGAAGAGTCTGGAAGGTTCTGATGGAAGCTCCACCTCAAATCCCCTCCACCATTTCTCTCTCCCCAAACCCGCCCCCTCAGAGCCCGCCAAACAGCAGCCCCTCCCCTAGAGCTGCCCTCCTGTTCCAGACCCCTGCCCCATCAAAGCTGGCCAAAAGGGGCTGCTCAAGGCGATGCCAACAGGTTACTTAAGGCCTGGTAGCTCTATTTGCCATGTAACTCTTCCCTTGCCTTTCCAAGGGCCACCCAGGATTGCTTTGCTCTGTTCATTAAACCTGGATTTATTAATTTGGTTTGATTTGGCTTATTTTATCAGAGGCGACGGATACCCGGGGATTTAAAACCGATCACGTTCCTTCCTTGAGTTTCTGCTCTCATGCATTTTCATCAGAGCAAGAACAAAGGTAACTTTCAATACATCTCCAAAACAGCTCCTGCACCCGAGGCTTGGAGAACACTGCAGAAGAAAAAGGCAGAAAGATTGGAAGAGCCAGAGGATCAGGGAGTTTGCTGTGAGACTATGTCTCCTATTAATGTCAGAAGCTACACCCATAAAATCTCACCAACACAACTGCCTAACTGTGGGCTGAACAAGGACAATAGACACGCTGAAATGGAGAGGGGAAAGCTCACAAGGCCTCAACTCTACACAAAGAATTTCAGGCAACTAAAGAAAGCCGAGAGTGCAAGAAATAGTCTTCCCAAGGGAAGAGCACACCAATCTGCTATCCAATACCAAATATTCAGCCCTGAAAACATACATGTGAGTAACGTTAAACAGTCTGAGCAGGTTATATTAAGGAATATATACGTGCATGTGTGTATATATATGTATATATGTACATATACATATAGTTACATATGCATATAACAACAATGAATAAAAAAGAGGTCATTAATTTGAAAGAGAGCAAGGAGGGGTATACGGGAATGTTTGAAGAGAGGGAAAGGAATGGGGAAAATGATGTGATTATATTATAATCTCAAAATGAAGGAAATAATTTAAAAAATTTTTAAAAAGAGGAAAAGTAAGTATCAACATGAATATAGGGGAGATCAATTGACCTGCAAATGAGAGGTCATGCCAAAGGTAAAATTAACAGCAAGTAGAGAATTAAAGGGTTGTTGTTTTACACCTCCAGTATCCAGCAAGTTGTGATCTTGTGCCAGCACACTTGTGTAAGGTGATAGAACAATTTCTTGTCCACATCAGCATTATCTGCACTGTGCATCCTGTTTTTTAATGTTACCGGAATACACAGCATTCAAGAATATAAGCCACCTTTGTTTACATCTCTAGCTTGCATGTAAAAATTATTGTGAACATTAGGGATGGTAATCTTGGTTTTCTCTTAGAATGGACACTGTTTCCAGACCTATGAGCTCCACATCCCTTCCATGAGATGGTTACTCCAGTGCTTTGAGTGCTTATCTGGAAATCCAAGTCAACGCAGCAGGTGGAAAGAGAAGAAAAAGCTGAAGAAAGAAATGTTTTTACTTAATCATCCACCTCCCTAAGCCTTTTGGTTTCCCAATCCTCCCTTGGACAGTTAATAAAACTAGACATTTTTAGAGCTGCTTTCAAAACAAAGACCCAGAATGCTTCATGCACCATGCTTGCTTGTAGGACGTGAATGAGCTCAGACGCCAGGTGCAGGACGCCCCCTCCAGTGTGGAATACAGCAGCTGGGCCACAGCTGGTGGATAATGAGCAAAGGACAAAGGCCCAGAACAGGAAGTAAAAAGCAATGAATGTCCAGACTGGACTTCAAGAGCAACAGGAGGTGGCTGAGATGGTAATGGCACCAGGAGGCAGCTGGAGCGTGAGGTGACACCAGGGAATGTTGCCACATTTGGGCGAGATCAGTTTTACAAAACATTCAAGCCTTTGTCAAGGGGGAGGGCATGGGATAGGGAACGACAGGGCTGGACGGGACTTTCTTTTTTAGGGCTTCAGATCTTCCCTAATCAGGAATTGAGTCTTCCTAATCAGATCTGACCAACCTGAGGAGCACAGCTTACGGACAGCAGAGCATCATATTCTGAAGTAGCAGGAGCAAGAACCGGGGTATCTCTGCCCTGGCTGGGGTGGGGGTGGGGGTCTGCCTCTGGTGGGTAGAAGCAGAAAAGAGCTTTCGTTCCTGTAGCATGTGGGTACTAGCATTGTCACCAGCACAAGGGAGAAAGGACCATCACTTCTTGGTTTTGCTTGTTTTTAAGATTTATTTTTAGTTTACGCGTATAGGTGCTTGCTGCACACATGTGTGAGCACCACATACCCACTGAGCTTAGAAGCAGGTATCATTATCCCCTGGTTCTGGAGTTATAGACAACTGTGAGCTGTCATGTGGGTTCTGGAACTCGAATCTGAGTCCTATGGAAGAGCAGCCAGTGCTCTTAATGGGTGGGTGAGCCCGGCTCTCCAGCCCTAAGAACCATTGCTAACTATGTGGAGTCATTTCCTAATCCTCTCAAGATTAGTTTCCGGAGAATTTGCCTCACACCTGTAAGATTGCAACACTGTTTCCAGTGTGCTCGGTTTTGACATTTTTAGTGCTTCTCCTTAAATTACATCCAGGCAGCAAAATAAATGAGGGTGGGTGGAGGACTCCAAGGAAGTCTGTAGTTGCTGGGTTTTTTTTTCTTTTTTCTTTTTTTGTTTTGTTTTTGTTGTTGTTGTTTAGAATTGAAGAAAACAAATGACAATCAGGCAAATATGCCTCTGACATTTTACTCAGCCCAAGGATTCGTTCTCAAAACGCAGACAAGCAGGTGTGAGCACACTTACTGTGTTATGAAAGACTGAGATCACAACAGACTCAGCCTGAGGGTGGATGTGCTGGCCTCAGGGGCATCACGGGTACCAGCACATGCGCAATCTAGTCATTTCCCCAAACATGCTATGTACTGTACATATTTTCAAAGCAAAAAGGTGTTCAAAGTTCTTCAGTGACTTTTACAGCCCCCTTTTGAATCTAGAGTGTTCAAAGTTTTTCAGGGACTTTCACAGCCCCTTAGATGAAGACTACAGGCTCCCACCTTTTGCGTGACAGAGACAGGCTTCTCACTTGAACAGCCTCACTCCAGCTTCATTCTAAATAAATATAATAGTTTCAGCTGGCCTTGAGAGCCCGTGAACATCTATAACCATACATCAACTCTCAGTGAAAGGGCTCTGCTTGGGGCAGGGCATTAAGCAAATGACTGGCAAATAACTCTTCAGATTATTCTAATACACACAGGAAGAATGCCCTTGTGTAGAGGCTTGTCCTCTGTAGAAACCCCTCTGGTATTAGTTACAACTTGTACACCTTGGATTTGCTGTGTGCCAGGAAGAGTTTTTGGAATTTTCTGAACATGATCATTTGTTCTCATGCCCCAGGTTTCTCCAAGTGATAAGTTTTTTTTTTTTTTTTACATATATTTCATAATCGGAGGCTTCCTGAGGTAAGATTCAAGCATATGCAGAGGTAGAGCTCAAATCTAAGACATCCTGACTTCATCTTAAGTTACACACTGCACGAGTGGTATACACTTGTGTAGTCAGTTACAATTAATTAGTGGAATAGTCCCACAGCCATCTTCATTCAATGCATGGGGAAGCCACTGGCTTTTATGTGACATTAGCGAGCCAGAAATAAGAATGGCTTAGACACTGAAGGCTGTAACTCTTTTTAGAGCCCATGCACACAAGGAGAGGTTGAAGGAATAATTTATGAAAATGTGTATCAGATCTAGTCCAGAAAGAACCCTGTCTTTGAGGCGTTAGAGTAGCAGACGCATTTGCACGTGGGCCTTTTATCCTGTTCGTTTATGTGATGGTGATTCTCCCAAGCATCCTCCATTCCAGAGAAGATCCTTATAGCAGAAGTGGTGACATACCCTTCTCCTCCAAGTAGAGTGGTTGTAAGCTAATGGCTAATGTTCGTGAGCATCACATCAATAGCTGGTAGGAGAGACTTTTCTATTGTGTTTTAATTTCACTGTTTGTGCAGTGCGTGCATACACTACTACCTTAAAATAAATGAGAAATGTGTGATTTGCATTAATGTGCCCAGCATCACATAAACCAATGAAGAAAGACAGAATTCGAACCAGTTTGAATAAGATCCCTAATTTCTCCTTTATTTTCAGAGCACATTGATTGCGGCCTTGAGTTTTGATGAGTTGAGGCAGGTGCGGAAAAGCTGGAAGATGCAGAAAGTGCTTTAATGGAGGCTGGAGGCTGGAGGCTCCTTCTCCACAGGAACTCTAACAGTTGCCCCTGAAAGCAACAACCAAAAGCAGGAAAGTGCATGATCTTGTATCTTTCTGGGGAACCTGCAGAAGTAATTAGGCCACTGATTGAGTTAGAAGTGATAAGGAAGTAAATGTAGCTATCATCATCCCGTGTCTTTTAGAAAAGGAGGTTGAAGGGAAATTCTTAATTGCTGAAATAAGAGAAACTGTCATCATGCACAGATAAGAAATGGACAATTCACATGACAGTTTAACATTGTTAGTGACTACAGTACATCAGGAGGGTTAACCCAGAGATGGAAGCCCTATTGTTGAAGACACCATGCAGTTCAGAAACAGGGCCCAGAGGCCCCTGAGCTGGAACTGACCTGAATGATCCTGCAATGAGGACTAGCATTTCATGGTACCAGAAGGAGCCATTCAAGCTCCCAAAGGATGGAGGCAACCAACAGTCCTTCCCAGTTATGACACCTACAAATTGCATCAACATCCAATTTGGCACAATAACCCTAAGTGTGCAGCAGTGGCACACATACTTTGTTGGTAACCAACAGCTCTCTAACTGGACTTAAGACCCACTCAATTAGAAGGACACCATGCCTGGTCCCGGAAATCTAGCTAACCAATCAGTGCTAGTGAAAACATAGTTGTACTACAACCACTGATTTACCAAAATGGCATAATCCCTAACAAAAATCTGCAAACATTTGTCTTATACCCACAGATAAGTATAGTCTTCTCCCCTCATCAAGGAAATTTCGCTTCGTAACAGACAGAGACCACCACAGAAAATCACAATCAATCAATATGCAGTGCTGCAGAGCCTGGTCCCAATGGGTACATCTATAAAACACTCCGGAAACTAAAGCTCAGGGAACACCGTGGAAGAGGGGGTGGAAAGACTGTAAGAACCCTTGGAGCAGGGACTTCGCTGTGAAATTCTGTCTCCTAGTAACATCTGAAGCTCTGTCTGTAAAGTCTTACCAACATGGCCATCCAGATATCAGCCGAACCAGGGGAACACTAACAAACATGCCGAAACGGATGAGGAAAAGCTCATAAGACCTCACGGCAACTAAGTAAATCTGGAAGTGGGAGAGACAGCCCTCCCCAGTGAAGAGAAAACCAACTGGTTGTCTAGTACCAAATTGTCAGCCCTGAAGATATATATATATACAAGTAATATTATATGGACTCAACAGATTATACTTAAGAATATGTGGGGGGGAGGGGACGGGGGGAGGCATGGGGGGGAAGCGGGCGGGACGGGAGGAGGGAGAACGGGGGAATCTATGTCTGATATGTAAAGTTGAATTGTATATTAAAATAAAAAAAAAGAAATATAAAAAAAGAATATATATATATATATATATATATAGTGTGTGTGTGTGTGTGTGTGTGTGTGTGTGTGTGTGTGTGTAGCAACTGGTGAGAAAAGAGGCTATGAATTTGAAGGAGACCAGGGAAGGATATAGAGGAGGGCTTGGAGGGAGAAGAGGAAAGAGGAAATGTAATTAAAACACAATCTCAAAAACATATCCCAGGGATATACTTTAAAAATTACTTGGTTTAATCATTACAACTTGTAAATCTATTCTTAAAAAACCTTGAGGAAAGGCTAGAGATGGCGCAATGGTTAAGAACCTTTGAGATTCTTGGGGAGGACCAGAGTTTGGTTCCTAGTACCCATGTCTGCCATCCCACAACTGCTTGTAACTCCAGCTTTAGGGGAACCGATGTTTTCTTTTGATCTCTGTGGACACCTTCACCCATGTGCACATAACCTACACACATATACATAACATAAAAATAAAAAGTAAGCCTTTGAAATATATTTATTTTATCAGTAGGAAAACAACTGGATGTGACCAAGTCAGGAACTGATCTCAAGTCTGTCTGACTCCAAAGTCAAATTTCTTCTGGATTACACTAGATTTCTCTGCTACTGTAAGTATTCAATAAACAACTACAGAAATAAATTCAGTGGTGTGGCCTTATTAATAAGACTTCCTTTTAGGGAAGTAAATGCCTAAGTAAGTGTTTTTTTGTTTTGTTTTGTTTGTATAATGACCAATTTGATTTAAAAAATATTTATGCAGGTTTATTATATATCCTTACTATGAATCATTTCATTGTCCAAAAACTAAAAGATTAGCAACATGCCTTTGCATTAAAAGGTATATTATTTTCTCCTTCAAATATATCAGATAGTTGTGCTGAGTACATTACTCTCGGTTGGCCAATGTGGTCCCTTAGGGCTTGTGATGCATTGCTCCACAATCTTCTGGCTTTCAGTGTTTCCATTGAGAAATCAGCTGTTACTCTGATGGGTTTCCTTCCCAAGTACCCTGTGTTTTTTTCTTGCTGCTTTAAATACTGTCTTTGTTCTGTATACTTAGTGTTTTAACTATGATATGCTGTGCAGAGTTTCTTTTCTGGTCTTATTTGGTGTTCTGGGTCCTTCTTTTATTTGTATGGGTGTGTTTTCCTTAGTCTGAGAAAATTTTCCTCAATGATATTGTTGAAGATCTAGTGTATATCACTAATCTAGATTCTTTCCCCTCATCTATTTTTATAAATCAAAAATTCGGGTTTTTTTTTTCATGGTTTTTTACATTTCCTGCATGGACCTTTCCTGTTTTTTGTTTGTTTGTTTGTTTGTTTGTTTTCTTTGTTGTTATTGTTGTTGTTTTTGTTGTTTTATGTTTCATATTATTTGCTTATTTTGTCTAGATCCTCCACTTTATCTTCTAGTCCTGATAGTCTATCTTCTGCTTGGTTCATTCACTTACAGTGTTTCCCCTTGAGATTTCTAGTTGTATTACTGTGACTTTCAATTCTATCTTAATTTCTGCTTAAGTTGCCGTCAATGTTTCTCTTTACTAAATTCCATTTTCACATTCTGGAAGGTCTTCATCATCTGTCACTTTTTGTTGTTGTTGTTGTTTTTTGTTTGTTTGGGTTTTTTGTTTTGGTTTTTTGAGACAGGGTTTCTCTGTGTTGTTTTGGTGCCTGTCTTGGATCTCGCTCTGTAGACAAGATTGGGCTTGAACTCACAGAGATCCACCTGGCTCTGCTTC
>CABHPR010151388.1:41179-58675 GCA_902168415.1 Peromyscus melanophrys | reverse complement strand
TCTCTGTGTAGCTTTGGAGCCTGTCCTAGAACTCACTCTGTAGACCAGGCTGGTCTGGAACTCACAGAGATCTGCCTGCCTCTGCCTCCCGAGTGCTGGGATTTAAGGAATGCACCACCATAACCTGGCAAAATTTATATTTAAATAAAGTCATACAGATGAATTCTTTAGTGTTTAGTTAGTACTTTAATTCTGTATTTATTTGAACCATTCAAAACATACCCAAGGTAGACTGAAATAATGGATATAAAGCTTTGTTCCATCTTGCCTTCCAGAAAATGATTCCATTGATGACTTGTTACATGCTTGGTGCCTCTTCCTGCACATTAACTGAATTTTCTGCCATTCTGAGCTCTGTGACAGGTCTCACAGCAATCATGTTAGATGGCAAAAGGACATGGCCTTTCAGATCTCTCAGTATCTCTATATGATCCTGTCACTTATGATTGTTACAGGGACAGGACTGACTTCGTTATACTCTCTTGGGGGCAGGGGGTTGAGACAGGGTCTCTCTGTGTAGTTTTGGAGCCTGTCCTGGATCTCGCTCTGTAGACCAGGCTGGCCTCGAACTCACAGAGATCCTTCTGGCTCTGCCTTCCTAGTGCTGGGATTAAAGGCGTGTGCCACCACCACCCAGCTATACTTTATTTTTTGTTATTTTATTTGCCTTTTAACATTTTTTAAAAATATTATTTGTGCATGAGATGTGAGTAAAGATTCATGTGTGTCTTGGTGTGCGTATGTATCACAATGTGTGTGAAAGTCAGAGGACAACTATAGGAGTCCATTCTATCCTCTCGTCCTGAGGTCCTAGGATCAAACTCAGGTCATCAAGCTCACTTATCAAGACTTTTGCCTGCTGAACTATTTTGTTCACCCTTATTTGCATTTTTTGAGAAAGAGTCACACTCTATAGCTGACTTAAAGCTCATGGCCATCCTTCTACTGAGTACTGGGAATATAGGCATGAGCCACATGCCTGGATGACTTTGTTATATAAGCATGAATGTTAATGTATTTATATAGTAAGTGTTCGTATGTATCTGCATGCACATGTGTGCTTGTTTTTGACTTACAGGAAAGAATTCAGTCATCAAAAACATTTTTTATAGAAATAATACTTTGTTTTTTCAGGTGAAACTTCCGCCAATGATGGAAATCATAACTGCAGAGCAGCTGATGGAATATTTAGGTCAGTGCCGAAGACTAGGTGATTTTGTATCTTTTACAAAGTTAAATGAAGTTTTCAAAGCTGTTATTTTACTGGTGCTATTATATAATCTATTTTAAAATTATAGTTCTGAATCTGGTAATTAAAAATTTTACCAGTATGTTACTATTCTTGGCTGTTACAGCATTCTTCTAACCATCATTAGCATCCTGAACTATAAATAAGAAGACTGGGCGAATCTAGAGAATAGCACACTAATTAATTAATCCCAGTAAATTGTAGAATGAGAAATGATACAGAAACTTTGGCATGAGAAAAATACCTTTTTAAAATTGTGTCAACTTAGATTAAAATTGAAGGAATTGGGTTGGGATGTAGTTCAGTGGTGGAGCATTTGGCTAGCATGTGTGAGGTCCTGGATTTAATCAATAGAGCTGAAAAAACAAGCATAACAAGCCATACACACACACACACACACACCAAAACAAAAAAAGCTGACGAAATGATATGAGATACTGCTACCCAAAGTATAATTTGTGGACCTGTGTCAGTTTATAGTCTTATTTCATCTGAAATGTCTTTCTTGTTGAAGGAAGCAATGTGTTGAATTACATTCTTTCCCAGGCTTTTTATCTCAAAACAGATTAGTAGGGGCTGGAGAGATTGCTCAGCAGTTAAGAACACTGGCTGCTCTTGCAGAAGACTTGTATTCAATTTCCAGTACCCATAGTATATGGCAACTCCAGTTTTAGGGGACCCTACTTCACCTTCTGGCTTCCATAGGCTCCAGGCGTATACATTGTGCACATACATATATGTAGACAAACACTCATACACATATAATAAAATAAACCTTTTTTAAAAAAAAAAGACTAGTAATTCAACTTGTAGGCTGGCTATATTAAATTGAACTTGTTTAGAAAGAAGGTGATTGTACATTGTACTATGCCTTTTGCCATTTGGCAAACAACTTACATATTTATATTATTGCCAAATAAGATATTTTCCCCCATATCTTTCTAGTACTTTTAGTGATTAAATTTTTATTTAAAAATAGTTAATCGAGGGCTGTGAAGATGGCTTAGTTGGTAAAATGCTTACTGCACATGCATGAGGACCTGACATTGGAGCCCAGTATTCATGTAAAAGCTGAGTGTAGCGGCATGTGCCTGTACTACATGGAAGGTAGAAGCAAGAGAATCCTTGATGCTTCTTGGTCAACCAGTTTAGCCAATTGGTGAGCTCCAGATTCAGTGAGGGATCTTAATATAAGAGATCAAAAAATAAGGTGAAGCACTGGAAAGATGACATAGTGGTTAATGGCACTTGGCTGCTGTTGCAAAGGACCTAGAGTTCAGTTCCCAGCACCTATAGCAAATGCCTCACAACTGTCTGTAACTCCAGCTCAGGGCATCCAACACCTCTGACCTCTGCAGACACCTGTACTCACATGCACACTCCTTTAATCCCAGCACTCTTGAGGCAGAGGCAGGCAAATCTCTGAGTTCGAGCCCAGCCTGGTCTACAGAGCAAGTTCCAGGACAGCCTGGGGCTACACAGAGAAACCCTGTCTTGAAAAAAAAAGAGAGAAAGAAAAGAAAAAGCCTTAAAGGAAGAAGTGACCTCTTGAGATGTTCATACATAACTGAAAAGCAGTCTACCAGAGCAAAGGCAAGTCTTCACAGCTGTATGGCTTCTGCAGCCAACTCTGGATGGTGGGAGGAGGCATTACTATAAAACCAGGACAAAACCTACAGTATCACAATGCTGTGCAAAAATGCTTCACATCCAGAGTACAACAGGTTCCAAAATGTGGCGTTTTATCACAGGAACTTGGGCAGGGTAGGGGATCCATCCAACCTCACCAATTCTGTCTTAAGCCTAATGTACTTGGCTGTTTTACCACTAGTTAGTCCAAGATAAAGGTGAAAATCTTTTCTATCTGAACAACCCACACCAGTTTTAACTCCTGTTAAACCCAGTGAGGGCTAGAACCGGTATTCCATTGGCTCTCTCCAGCTCTTTCTTCCACCTCATGGGATCTTAGGCTTGTTTTCTCCATCATGTCTCAGAGGTCTTAGGTCTTTGGCCATACTCCTAAACTCCTGGATTCCGTGATTTTCTTGCCTTGGCCAGCCACATCCTGGCAAGAGAGGCATCAGCACAGTATCAGCATGACAGTGTTTGAGATGACTCTTGTCTTTTTCTTTTATCAGCAAATGTATTTACTGAGCAGGAAAATACCCCTTGGAGGTATTTGGAAATATCATCAATGGTCTTCAATGTGGCTGCACAAGTCATTTCCACTACATAAATATGAGAAGAGTATTTCAGATAGAAAAAGTAAATAATTAGGACATCTTGGTATGTTAACTTATCTCTTAGCTAGTAAAGCCCTCAAGAAGTCAGATATATCACAGAGAATTTTAATAGGGAGGAAAAAAAACATGATGAAGAAGCAGCTAGGGCTGGCAAGACTGCTCAGCAGGTAATATGCTCTTGATGTATAAGCCTGATGATCTGAATTCAGTTCCCCAGAACCCACAATGAAGAAGAGAATCAATTTCTGAAAGTTGTCCTCTGGCTTCCACATGTGTCCCATGGCATGTACACACACACACACACACACACATACACACACACACACACACACATAGTTATGAGATAAGAGAAAAGAAAAATCTACATCCAGGGTAGCAGAGGTTTGGGAGTCATGGGTGAAAGGACTTAGCTACTAAGAACAGCACAAAAGTGATCCAGAGGAAAGGACGAAGGAATGGGAGTGAAGGGGGCAGAGTCCGTGGAAGATCATCCGCTTCGGGGCAGCCCTGTCAGAACAAGTGGCTTCAAGTCCCAGTGGTTGGATTGTCTCCTCTTGAGATTACTCCAGATCTCTGGAGGAGCTAGAGATACTGTACTTTAAATAGTGTGTGAGTGTGTGTGTGTGTGTGTGTGCGCATACGCGCGCGAGCGCGCGCGCACACACACATGTACGCATGCACATGAACTTGAGTGCCAATGTGGAGGTCAGGGAGGGGTTCCATGGATCAAACTTAAGTCATCAGGCTTGTAGGGCAAAGTGTTTTTACCTGCTGAGCCACCTTGCCAGCACAGGATGTTATAATACTTGAGTTAAGGTGCAAACAGTAGTAGAAGGATTATAAGAGAAACCATTAGTTGTTTTCCTAACATCTAGGTGAGATACCCCAAAGGATGGGAATTTTGTGTGTATTTGTTATGTGTACAGGTACACATGTGCAGGTACACGTGAGTCTACGCCAGAGGACAAACTCAGATGTCATTCCTCAGACATGTCTTTTTTGTTTGTTTTTTCATACTGCATCTTTCACTGGCCTGAAGCGTGCCAAGTAGGACAGGCTGGCCAGTAAGCCCCAAGAATCCCCATCTCTGCCTCCCCGTGCTGGGATAACAAGCATGCACACTCAGCTTTGGGGATTTTTATTTCTTTATTTACTTAATTGTTTTGAGATAAGATCTTGCTGTGTAAACTAAGCTGCCCTCTAATTCACAATCCCCCTGCCTCAGGCTGCAAATGCTAGGATTACAGGTGTGTACTATCACACCCAACAAAAATGGGAATTTTGCCTGGCAAAGGTTAAAGGAAAATTAGTTTCATTTTGGAAATTGCTGCTTCTAGGTAAGAAGGGGGACAAACACAGCTGTAGCTTGTTCAAGTATTTGACACAGAGAAAGGAACATAGCATGTAGATGCCTAGGCAGTTTTGAGAAGTCTAATAAAATAGGGTGGGAACTAGCTGAATGAGGTGGTGTAGACGAATTGCTAAACGGCCTTATTAATAAAAGAACTCGGAGCTAGAAATTGAGGTTAAAGCCTGAGAGAGATCAGAGGAATAGGAACAGCCACATGCTGACCTCACCTCACCAGCTCCAAAGCTTCCAAAACAAGCTACTTCCTGTCTACCCACACTTATAGGCCTTTATGTTCTGTTCTCTCATTTGCTCTCTCAGCCAGCTACATCACTTCCTCTTCCTGCCCAGCTTTGTCACTTCCTGTCTATCTGTACAAACTTCCAGACCTTTATGGTTAGTGCTGGGGTTAAAGGCATGTATCATCATGCCTGGCTCTGTTCCCAGTGTGGCCTTGAACTCACAGAGATCCAGACAGATCCCTGCATCCCAAATGATAGGATTAAAGGCATGTGCTACCATTGCCTGACTTCTATGTTAAGATACTGGCTGGCTTTTTCCTCTAATCCTCAGGTAAATTTTATTGGGAGACAGTATATTGTGGGACACAATACATCCACAAGGTGGTACATACCTGGGCTGTGTGGGAGACCTGGCCTCAAAAAAACAAAGAAGTGAGGTAGAAAATACAGATTCAGCAAATTAAGGCACTTGCTGCCAAGCCTGATGATCTGAATTTGAGTGGTGGGAGAAAGAACTGACTCCTATGAATTGTCCTCTAACCTCCATATATCACCTCCCAGATAAATAAATGTTGCTTGTTTTTAAGATCTTACCCAAGCTGGGATGAATGTTGTGACTGCAACCATCCCTGGTAGTAAGATGATGAGACAAGTATAGTAAAGTATAGTAAAGAAAAATAGTTGGGATGATGGCATTGTTGTGCTTTAAAAAAATTACCCTTTGAATACAAATAAACTATAGAAATAGACCTGTATTAAAACATTTTAATTTTGACTACAGTTAACTATGTCTTCTTTTCCAAGATCATCTGGGCTAAACTAACTACTTGTCAGATTCCATCGTTGACCTAATGTAAATATTGGGTTTTGTTTCTTGATTTTCAGTTGCCTGGAACAGCTTCTTAGTAGCAAATTCTAATTGGGGACTTTCTTTGAAATTCTTTATCTGTGCACTGATATTTCAGAGGCTGTGAATTCTTGTCATTCTTCTGCCCTCTAGATTAGCCTATACTGGTATACTCTTCTGAAAGCATCAATTTCATCCTCCATCCAACTTAAAATCTCAAGGGATTGGGATATAACTCAATGGTAAGCCATTGTCTAGCAAGTGCGAGGTACTAGATCTTACCCTTCATACTAGAAAAAGTAAATAAACACACACATAGATATGTGTGCATATATGCATCCCTACGGTGTTTTATAGGAAACCACACATTATATAATTTGGGGTTTTTTTTTATAATCTTGTTAGTTACCAGACATATTTTCTTCTAAAACAAATCTGACATATTCATCTTTTAAAATAACCCATTAAAAAAAACCCACTCATTGACTTAGCTGTTTCATGGGGGCCTTGAATATGCTTGAAAAGTGTTCTGTTGCCCAGCTACAGTGCCAACCCTCTTTCCCTTCAGAGGGCTTGCTCACCTATCAGTTCAGGTCCCAGCATCCATGTTAGGTGGCTTATGGCTGCCTGGAACTCCAGACCTACACCCTCTTCTGGCCTCTACAGGTACCCATGCTCACATGCACTTATACACAAGTAACATTTTAAAATTTATTTTAAGTATATGTGGTGTGTGTGTGTGTGTGTGTGTGTGTGTGTGTGTGTGTGTGTGTGTGTAAGAAAGAGAGAGAAGCCTAGTCTCAGTATTGTTAGTCTGCAGCCTGTCATGGCTGCACTAATGTTTAAATTAGGCCTCTTCAGGAGTACACCATGCTGCTATTTTCCTAGGTCTTTGAGCTGCACATCCAATCCAGGACTGGTCGTGCTGTGCTTGTTTAGTCTGCCTATGAAGTTCACAAAGATTTCTCCAGTTCTGTCATTGTCTTGGGTTTTTTTGTTGCTGTAAAGAGACACCATGACCATGGCAACTCTTATAAAGGAAAACATTTAATTGGGGCTAGCTTACAGTTTCAGAGGTATAGTCCATTATCATTGTGATGGGACATGGCATTGTGAGGCAATACTGAGACTAGGCTTCATCCTTACAATAACCAGGAAAAGCCACAAACTATACCCTATGGTGGACCAATCAGAATTGAGACAAACAAATGCTAAATGCTCTACAATATTAAGGATAACTTACATCACTTGTATATAGGTTGCCAATTTTCTTGCAGCAATGCCAGTACCAATCGCTGTTTGACAAGACTTCTGTTGCCCCACTCCTGCCCAATCAGGAGTTCAACCCCCATCTGAATCTGGAGTTCCCCTACCCCCTCATCCTTTGCTCCTTAAAAACCCTGCCTCAACTGAGCTCGAGGTGCTCCCTGATCCAGTTGCTCTGTCGGAATGGACAGAGAACCTAAGCTTGAGCTTGCAATTAAGGCTCATTGCTTTTGCATATGAAGAGAGAGAGAGAGAGAGAGAGAGAGAGAGAGAGAGAGAGAGAGAGAGCGCTAGCGCTATCTGCCTTGCCAAGTTCTGCCAAGTTCTGAACCTACTTTAGACAGCTCCTTCCAGAGGCTGTTCAGAAGCCTGGCTAGCTTCATTATCTGTTTCCCAAACCACTTGAGATTCAAGCATTTATTTCATTTTACCCTTTGTTATACTTTATTCTTGATTTAGTCTCTATGGGAAATAGAGATTTCTCTATTTTCAAGAATAAGAAATATGGTTTTTGTACAACCAAATTATTAGTTTTTAAAGAGTAACACATCTTTGTCCTAATATTTATTTTAAACCATGACAAAAATGGATTTGATTTCCAACAAATATGCTGAGAGTTCTGGCGACATGCTCAGTGAAGTGCCACAGTACAAGCATGAGGACACCAGTTTGAGCCTCAAGGATGCATGTGAAAAGCTGGAATGGAATAGCACTTGTCATTCCAGTGCTGGAGAGACTGAGACAGGCAGCTCCCTGGGCCTTCCTGGCCAACCGTCACAGCCTGAT
This sequence comes from Peromyscus melanophrys, assembly GCA_902168415.1. Lineage (NCBI taxonomy): Eukaryota > Metazoa > Chordata > Mammalia > Rodentia > Cricetidae > Peromyscus > Peromyscus melanophrys. The sequence goes on along the minus strand of CABHPR010151388.1, from coordinate 50,694 downwards.
GGGTACAGGCTAGACCCCAACTCAAGGTAGAGACTTCACAAGTATCAGCAGCAGTGACTGACTTCTGGCCTCCACACATTCATGTTTTCACACACAAAAGAAATACACTGGACAGAGTGGTGCATAATGTAATCCCTGTATTGCAGAGGAGGTAGGCAAGAGAATCTCAAGTTCAATACCAGCCTGAGTTACATATCCTGCTCTTCCAAAGGACCTGAGTTCAGGTCCCAGCATCCATGTCAAGTGGCTTACAGCTGCCTGTAACTCCATACCTGACACCCTCTTCTGGCCTCTGCAAGCACCCATGCTCACATGCATATATCTTCACATAACATTTTTAAATTTTAAGAGTGTGTGTGTGTGTGTATACACTTGTGCACTCTCACATACATACACGTGTGCTCATGAGTACAGTGTCCATGGAGGCCAGCAGACAGCATTGGATCCCCTGTGGCTGGAGTTACAGGCAGTTGTGAGCTGCCTGATGTGAGTGCAGGAACCAAACTCAGCTCCTCTGCAAGACTAGTATATATTCTTAACTGCTTAGCTATCTTTCTAGCCGTCTCACACATAATTTTAAAAATAAAATAAAACTTTAAAAAAGGCAAAAATATTTAAAGGAACAAAAAAAACAAAAAGAAAAGAAATACTTCTGTTTTATGAAACAAGGTCTTGCTGTGTAGTCCAGGCTGTCCTGGAGCTGGAAGCCATGTCTCTGTAGGCTCCAGAGCTGTGGGAAAGAAGCACCTTTTATGTAAATGATGGTTTTAAAGTAAGTACAGACACTATAGTGTGATAATCTAAATAAAAGTGTACTCTTAAGAGATAATTTCGGGAGGCAGAGGCAGGTGGATCTCTGTGAGTTCGAGGCCAGCCTGGGCTACCAAGTGAGCTCCAGGAAAGGCACAAAGCTACACAGAGAAAACCTGTCTCGAAAAAAAAAAAGAGAGAGAGAGAGAGAGAGAGAGAGAGAGAGAGAGAGAGAGAGAGAGAGAATGAGAGAGAATTTATTTCCCTATCTAAAACTGAAAGGTGCTTTTTTAGAAGCTCAATTTCTTCTTCTTATTTGTTTTTAGTTTTTTGTTTGTTTGCTTGCTTTTTGATACAGGGTTTCTCTGTGTAGCTTTGCGCCTTTCCTGGAGCTCACTTGGTAGCCCAGGTGGGCCTCAAACTCACAGAGATCCCCCTGCCTCTGCCTCCCGAGTGCTGGGATTAAAGGCGTGCACCACCACTGCCCGGTAATTTCTTCTTTTTAAAAAGATTTGATTATAAGGGCTGTAGGTTTAGTTCGGTAGTAGAGCATACCTTAGCACTCAACAAAGCTCTGGGTTTGATCTCCATTGCATCCACACACAAGACCAATCAGATTCTTATATTACAAATTCTCCCTAAACTACATGGTTCCATCATTGTGTGCCTAGTACACTAGTTACCTTATGCTATGTAATAAATCATCCCAAACAATAATCATTTGTTATTTCATGGTATTGTTGGGTCAGGAATCTGGGTGACAGCCTCACTCAGGGTCTCAGGAAGCTGAAAACATGGTGCCCACCACACTGCCACTTCAGGTGACTATGCAGCTATGGGGAATTGGTGGCTATTGACACATACAGTTGTTGGCAGGACTTGGTTTCTCTTGAGTTGTACTAAAGCCCTTGGTTACCTGATGACTGCTGGCCATAGGAACCTCTGCATGAGGAGCTTCACAACATGGAGGCTGGCTGTCCTCAGAGTGAGCAGTAGTGAGCACAATGATAAAAGCTGTAGTGTTTTTATTCTAATTATAGAAGGGACATCTCATTACTCTGTCATATTTTCTTCATTGAGGTAAATTAGCCAGGTGTGGTGGAACCCACCTATAATCCCAGCACTGGAGAGACCGAGGCAGGAGAATCATGATTTCAAGGCTAGCCTGGCCTACAAATATGACCCTGTTTCAGAACACAGAAAAAACAAAGAAGATAATGAGTCAATAAATACATTCCATATGGAAGGATATATAAAAAAGTTATAAATATCAAAAGAGTCTTGTCTTTAGTGCCCAAGCTTTTGTCTCTGCAAGCACATCATTTAAAACTGTCTCGTATGATGTTCCAGACCAACTAACATGCAACATGGTAGCTAGGAAAAGCACACACAGTCTTTCATCAAAATGAGCATGGAACACAAATGAAATAAAGGATTCAAGCAGACCACTCACATTCTCCATTATCCAAATAAATATATATAGTTATAAATATATACATATATAATTTATATACATATATAAATCAATACATATATAATTTGCTCACAGTTAAATTTGCTTTCAGCTAAATTTTACATCAGAATCTCAACCTAGCCAGGTTTCATGGTACATGTATGTAATCCCAGCATTCAGACTATCATAATTTTGAGGCAGCCTGAACTAAATAGAAAGAAGCATTTCAAAGATGAAAGTGTTAAATACATAAGACCCAGAATCCATTCCTTAGTACAGACAAACCAATCTATGTAATTTAAAAATTGCATATGCTATTCCATAAAGCAATTATTTTAGTACTTTTGAAGTTCTGTATAAGTAAATTAAGTCATTGCAGGTGTAACTGTCTTAAAATAAAGATTGATATCTATAGGAATTCTTTTGCTTTCAGAGCTGCAAAGCTTAAGAGAATATTTGGTGTAGTCTTTATAAGTTTATTCAAAGTAGGAAGTAGAGGTTATAGTAAATAGTTTTGTTAACTTGTTAGCTACTTGAATAAGAAGTTAGTTCCATATCTTACTGTTTCTATCAAAATAAATTCCATTTAAAATGAAAGATTTGAACATTTAAATGGGAGCGCACAAAGGTTAAAGAAAGCATATGTGAATATCTATAAGCTCTAAAGAGGTACAGATCTTTCTGAACATAGCATCCAATCCAGAATCTACATAGCTATTTCCATTCAGGAAAAATAGAACAAACAAACAACAAACTGTCATGGAGTGAAAAAAAAAACTATAGGAAAAAATTCTTTACTAACTATATCACAGAGATTGTGCAGATTCCTCCCATTCTGAAAGAGGGTCAGTGAGATACTTAGTGAGTGAAGCACCTGCCATCAAGCCTGACCACCTACGTTCAGTCCCCAAGACCTACATAGTAGGAGGAGGGATCTGAATCCCACACCTTGCGCACGTGTACACATACACTAAATACATAGAAATGTGGTAAAAATGTAAAAGAGCTTTTACAACTCAATAAAGTGATGATAAATACACTGATAATTTAAAGAAAAAAGGCATATTCAATTAATAATTTCACAGGTAATACGTAGACTGGAGCTGTAGTTCAATGGTAGAGCAAATACTTAGTGCATGTTCAAGGTCCTAGGTTCAATACACAAGAACTCCACAATCTTAATATAAAAATAAAATGTAAGTCATATATGGCATCACATGTTTTTATTCCTAGCTCTTGGGAGACAGAAGTGGTAGATCTCTGTGAGTTCCTGGCCACTCAAGGCTTCATAGTGAGACCCTGTCTAAAAGAAACAAAAAACCAAGAGCAATAGCTGCGCTTCCAGGGGACCCAATTCAATTGTGCCCACCTGGAGACAGCTCACAACTGTCTGTAGTTTCAGTCCCAGGGGATCTGACACCCTCTTCTGGCCTCTGAGGCACAAACATGATGCACAGATGCATGCAGGCAAAACACCCATACACATAAATAAAATTTTAAGAGATGTGTGTGTGTGTGTGTGTATGTGTGTGTGTGTGTACATACAGAGAGAATGAGACAGATACATACTAAAATTGTGCTCTACATTTTTAAAGGTGCCACATATATTGAAAAGTTATACATGCATTAAAAAATGATAGCAGTGACTAGGGTGCCTCAGTGGCAGATTGGTAGCATCTGTGGTTTATGAAATCATTAGAGAAGTAGCTAACTTATTTATAGCTATTGAAGTTGGTGCATTCTTTGGGATCGCTATAGGTCATAGAAAAATGCTCAAATGTATTGTAAAATGGAAAATAAAAAAGAAGATTCAAATCATACCTGGTGGCATAGGCCTGTAAATCTAGTTATTCAAGAGGCTGAGGCAGGAGAATCTCTAGTCAAGGCCAGCCTGGGCTACAGAGCAAGGTCAAGCCAACCTGGGCAACTTAGTTAGACTTTATCTCAAAGACTAAAAGAAGGGGGTCTGGAGAGATGGCTCAGTGGTGAAGAACACTTTCTGCTCTTACAGAGGACCAGGGTCTGATTCCTAGCACCCACATGGCAACCCACAACCCTCTGTAACCACAGTTTCAGGGACACCGATACCCTCCTGGCTCCAGGCACACTTGTCGTACACAGATATGCATGCAAGAAACACACACACACACACACACACACACACACACACACACACACACACACACACATGTTTTAAACTAATATATATATATATTAGTTTAAAAAGGGCTGGAGAATGGGTAGAGTGCTTGCTTGGCATGAATAGGACCCTGGGTTCAGTCCACAGTACCGCAAAAAGGAAGAAAGGAAGAGAGGGAAGGGAAATTCATAAGCATTTATGAGCATTGTATGTATACTTTGAAAGCTATGTAAGGCGAATATTTAACTTTGACTTTCTCTGGGTAGAACTGAGGGGTCAACTTCATGAGCAACCTGTTGCTACAATGTTTAAAAATTTATAGTTAAAATCTTTTATAAGCAGAAAGAATATTTTTTAAAAGGCAATTTATAATTTCTTTTTACAGGGGATTACATGCTTGAGGCAAAGCCAAAAGAAATTTCAGAAATTCAACGTGTAAATTATGAACAGGTAATAAACATGATTTTTATATTAAAATATGTAATTTTGTGTTACGAATATACACATTGATCATTGTCTGAGTTTGAAATTTTTTACACAGGACTAGAGAGTAAATGTTTTGGGCTTTGCCAGTCACATAACTTCAAATCTATTGCTTATTCTTTCTTTTTTTTTTTAACTACCCTTTAAAAATGTAAAAAAAAAATCTTAGCTCAGAGCCATATTTGGTTCAGAAGCTGTAATTTTTGGATTCCTGTTTTTATGAATTTATGTACTAATAATGTATTGATATCATCTTATAAATCTGTACAGGATAACTTGGCAGTTTTCTTGAAAAAATTTACTCTCAAGTGAATTTGTCATTGATTTATCTTTTCTTGTTTAAGTTATTATCATTTTTTTCCAGTGCTGAGAATTGAATTCAATACCTTGTAAATGCCAGATAAACACTCAACCAGTCCTCAAGTTATGTTTAGGATAAAGTTGAGTAAATGCTGACTGAGATGTCAGGACACGTTCTGCAATTGTGTAATTTCAACATAGCCACATTTTTGGTATGTTCTTTAGAGATCCTGTTCTGTAATGAAGGCACAGTAGGTTCAAAGTTGCCAAAGCTGGGAGTAAGCAAGCAAGCTTTATTTTCTTCAGTTTTCTTTGTATTTGTCAATAGAAGGAAGGAAAAAGAAATTAGCTTCTTTTTGTGAAAGGATGGGTCACCTGGGGAGGAAATGAACATCACTGGGAATTCATTCTCACTGTACAAGCAATGTTTAAAATATGGGATCAGCTGGGCATGTTGAAGCCTGATCTGTGTAGATTTCCATGCCAACCAGGGCTACACAGTGAGACCTTCTCTCACAAAATAGTCATCAAGAGCAAATTCACAACAGGAAACAAAATTAATTTCTGTTTTTTTAGAGTTTATCTTTCTATTTATTTATTTAGGCAGGGTCTCACTGTGTAGACTTGGCTGGCCTGGAGCTCACAATGTAGAACAGGTTAGTCTCGAATTCACAGAGAACCACCTTCCTCTGCCTCCAAGTGCTGGAACTAAAATTTACAAAGTTTCATGAATTTGAATGTTCATATGATCTTGTCCTAACACAATTGAAAAACCACCATCTTGCATTATAGGCAATCTATAACTGAAGTCAACTTTGTGTGCTCATTGAAATTTTATTAGAGAAGATTGAAGCATAGCTCAAAAGGACCTTGGTTTACTAATCAGTAACTCTCCCAAAAATTACTAGGAGAATTTGTAGTTTAGAGCAGTGATTTTCAAACAGTTTTTAGCAGTAGAAACCTCCCCTGAAATCTTAACATCAGTTTCTAGTATATAAAATCAATAAATTACTTTTTTTTTTTTTGGTTTTTCGAGACAGGGTTTCTCTGTGTAGCTTTGGAGCCTGTCCTGGAACTCGCTCTGTAGCCCAGGCTAGCCTCGAACTCACAGAGATCCACCTGGCTCTGCCTCCCAAGTGCTGGGATTAAAGGCATGTGCCACCACCGCCCGGCATAAATGACATTTTTAATTTGTTTTTTAAGCTAGCAGATAAAGTAGCGTGTCTCAATGTAGAATTTTCATGCATACTTTGTTCTTATGTTACCCCTCTCCTGCCCTTCATCTTTTCTGGTCCCCATCTTCTCCCCAATAGCCCTTCCCACTTTCACTTCACATGAATTCCATTAATGTCATTTTTTCTCTTTCTTTTCCCTCACCTTTAGATTTCATCTTCCCCTTTCAGAGTCCTCTTTCTCATTTCATGACTGATGTCCACATAAAACCAGTAAATAATAGTTTATAAGTATGACATGGTAAGGTTTGATTGATATCATTTATAAAGTTGATATAATTTCTTACTGAACTCAATGAGGCATTTTTGGATAACATCAAAACTCAAATTCAGAATAGTGGTTGGTTATCCTAGTATCATATTACTTCTGTTGACGAGTCCTAAGGATCCATTGATAAGTGTTTGCAAGTGACAGAAGCGTGTTTGTTCCTTTTAACCTGCCATGTAGTCTGTGGATGCATTTCCTCTACAGTGGCTTGGACTCCTGAATAGTGGAAGAAAAGCTGTTTGACTTTGAGACAAAGGATATATAAGGACTTAAGGCAAACATACCTGATCCCCCTGAGATGATTCAGTGCATAAAGGAACTGAATTCCTGGAGCCCACTTGGTGAAAGGAAACAACAGGCTCCCTCAGCGTGTCCTCTGACCTCCACGTGCATGTTGTGGCACCCACACACTCCTCCCCCAACCACAGTAAACAATTTTCAGACTACCCTGTTCTTAAAATAAGTATGAAAAGTATTGGTGAAGTAATTCTGTGTTACCATTCACTTTAAGAATAGTGTGTAGCAAGCTACATGCTGGGTCTGAGCACCTGGTTTAAGCCCACAGGTGTCAGGCACCTGTTGTTTTGTTTTGTTCTGTTTTTTGGTCAGGCATCTGTTCTTAATGAGACTTTATACGAGCCGACATGGTCAGACCTACATCTGGAAAGACCAACACAGAGCTGGGATATTCACATGAGACCTCTGTCAAAGGCACCATGCTGACAATGCACACTTCCTAGCCTTGTCAAATAGACAAGGGTAAGAAAACGGTGTGCATGGCAACAGGCTTCCCTTTTTATTTTACTCATTTATTTTTGCAGTTGTAGGGCATTAAATGAGAGCCTTACACAGGTAGGTCAGGGCTCCACTACCAGGCTGCACCTTCAGCCTGACCAGTTTTTAAATGATCACAAGTGTGTTTGTAAAACATACTTAGGTTTAAGTTGGCTGTGACAGCACACCATTGTAATCTGAGTGATCAGGAGGCAGAGGGTGGAGGACTGAAAATTCAAGGCCTGGCCTACACAGCAAGCCTGTCTGAAATAAGTAAAAGTATGTTTTGTATTTAAAATGAAAATACTTCCTTGTGCTAGAAGTACTTTTGAGAGGAAATCTAAAACAGTTTTACTAGCACCTTTAAGGATCTAATAGTAACCTCTTCTTAGGGTCTCAGCAGCCATCCATCCCTCACTCTTATATTTTATACCATAATTATCAATTTGGAATTAGGAAGAAGTTGTCCAGCTATTTTCTCTTTAATCTTTGTTTATAAATGTCTCTCTGTATTATCAGTTTTATTAATCTTGATGGTTATTGAATGGTAGGAAATTGTTTACTGTTTTTTGAGACTTGGTCTTACCATGGAGCCCAGCCTGGCCTTGAACTTCCTGCCCTCCTGCTCCCACCTCTCTAATGCTCAAATTACACATGCATTGGTTTTTGTTTGTTCTGTGAGAAATATCCTGTTTATTCTCATATTGAATGTTTTTTGTTTTTTGTTTTTGTTTTTGTTTTTTCGAGGTAGGGTTTCTCTGTGCAGTTTTGATGCCTGTCCTGGATCTCGCTCTGTAGACCAGGCTGACCTCGAACTCAGAGATCCACCTGGCTCTGCCTCCCGAGTGCTGGGATTAAAGGCATGCGCTACCACTGCCTGGCTTGAATGTTAAAATAATCAGAAAAATGGGTTTTTAAATAATCTTCATTAAATGATTTGTGACATTTATTTTTAATTGATTAATACATTCATCCATGTACATGTGGCACAGTTTGCATGTGAAAGTCAAGAGGATGACTTTGCAGGAATTAGTTCTCTCTTTCAGTTGTGGGTTCCATCAACGAAATTGATGGTCAGACTTGTGCAGCAAGCACCTTTACCCACTCCTTGATCTGGGCAGTTAGATTTGTGATCTGTTCTGCCTCTCTCTCAGACTTCACCTACAACGCCTTTCATTTATTTAAATCTACCCTTACTGGATTCTGCAAATATTGTAATATGCTCAATTTTTTATTTTTTTTTTTGGTTTTTCGAGACAGGGTTTCTCTGTGTAGCTTTGCACCTTTCCTGGAACTCGCTTTGTAGACCAGGCTGGCCTCAAACTCACAGAGATCCGCCTGCCTCTGCCCCCCGAGTGCTGGGATTAAAGGCGTGCGCCACCACCGCCCGGCGCACTACTGCTTCTTAACTGTTGTCGTGCTGAGCCTGGGTCTAGAAGTGGCAGTCCTTAAACTTCAGACTTTGCCTTTAGATTTCCCAGTCTGAAAATAGATCCTTACTTCCTGCCACTCTGCACAACCTCATACTGCTCATTTTTGCTGGTTAATGCTTAGTATCATATTGTACATTTACATGGCTTTCTCTTGTAGCACCGTGCTAATTACCTGACAGGAGAAAACCTGTTATATTCACTATTGTATCGCTGGAACTCAGATTAGTGCCTGGTATACAGTATGTACTTAGTGAAAGTCTGTTAAGGGGCTGAAGATGTGGCTTGTCTAGCATGCACACAGCCCTGGGTTTGATCCCTAGTGCTGCAGGACTATAAGAAAAAAAAAGAATAAAATAAAGTCAGAAAATGAAAATAAAAGTGTTGAAGAGGGGAATAATGGATAAGGGGAAGTTTTCTTTCTTTTCTTTTTTCTTTTTCTTTTTTTTAAAGAAACAAGGTCTTAGGCTGGGTGGAGGTGGCACACACCTTTAATCCCAGCACTCGGGAGGCAGAACCAGGCAGATCTCTGTGAGTTCGAGGCCAGCCTGGTCTCCAAAGTGAGTTCTAGGACAGGCTCCAAAATTACACAGAGAAACCCTGTCTCGAAAAGAGAAAGAGAAAGAAAAGAAGAAAGGAAGGGGAGAGGGGGAGGGGGAGGCGGAGGGAGAGGGAGAGGGGGGGG